>JAUEKX010332948.1:7912-20672 GCA_031834005.1 Dendronotus venustus
CTGTTTTATGTGTGAGTTTTAATAACAAAAAACTTTCTTTCAGAAGAATCAAGAATATGCTCGCGAGAGTTACACCATAAAACCTTGGGTCTACGACAACGCCCTAAACAACATTGCGTCCCGAGGTTTCGATGTAAACAAAGGCCACCTTCGAATCCGTGCAAAAGGCTGGTACCTGTTTACGGGAAGCGTTTATTGCGACCGTTCCTTCGGTAACGGTACAATGGATTTGAGGAGATTGACCGATAAACCAGGAAAGGTTCTGTTAAAAGCAGACGGTTTGTGGTAAGTGATCCTGACCTAAGCAACCATGTTGAAGCGACATAAGCAACTTTTGGTATTTCTAACTACAAGCTTTCTCTTCTTTTACTTGTATTATTGTTACTTGTCTTGGTGTATTCCTTACATTGTAAAATCCCTGAGATTAAGCAACTTTCTGGGCTCAAGTGGAAAATTTCGTTATTTTTCCTATTTTCTATTAAGCAACTACTAAGCAATTTAGAGCCTCAAAATAGTGAAGAAAAAAAACCTGTAGTTATAGAAAAAATTTGTTTTGCTTTTATAGAAGATACTTTTATTTATAATAAATTTATTTTAGCAAAAAATACATATGTAGATACAGTAGGATCCCGTTAACCCGGACCCTCAATGAGAATGGGATAAGTGTTCTGACTTAGCAAATGTCCCAGTTAAGCGGAGCTCTCTGTAAGTTGGACTGTAAGAAACGTCCGACTTATCGAGATTACGAAAAATAAAGCACTCAAAAATCTCATTTTCAATAGTATGTCGAATCTTCTTCTTCTTCTTTTTCAATAGATATAATGGAATACATATTTGATATGAATTTTTCTTAACAAGTCTGTGTGTATTTATTTACTTTCGAATCTTACAAATTCGAATCTTAAGAAATTCTAATTAAGCGGAGTTTTTGGTCAGAGGGACCCAAGAGTTACCAAATGGTCCAACCTATCCAGCATATGGCTTAAACAGGATGGATTTAGTCTAAGTTGATAAATAAAATTCAAGAGAAATTTAAAATCAGTACGAGTAAGTCATCTAAGACACATCCAGGACACATCCAGGGCATACCCAGGGTACCAGTTAGCAAGAAACTACGGTATCTACTCAACAACTCGAATGTTGACCAAAAGATTAATTTAAGAGTAAATAAGGAGATTATTGAGGAGACAAGAAAAGAGAAAGATTGCAAACGAATTTAATAAAATCATCATTTATTTCATTTCATTTTATTAGCAACAAGGAGCATCGAACGCTATCATTCGTCGGTGTTTCGGAACTCAATCGCGATGAAGAAATCACCTGCAATCTCCATGGTTACGGTGGGGGTAACATCGCTTTGAGACGGACCACATTCTCCTTCACATTTTTGAAGTATCCGACTATCAAGTATTACATTAACTCCACAATCCAATACTCTGTTCCTAAGACCAACACAGATTTCGATCTGCCAATCTCGTGGAATATCGAGAGGGAGCGTGTCACGTATCTCCCTTTAAAACGCTTTGGTGTGTACTTGCTCACTGTCAATCTCCTGATTGCAACCAAAGCGACCATTATCGAAGTTAAGCTCAATGTTAACGGGAAAACACTGTTCAGGACAGCTCAGAAGCTGGTGAAAACGTCTTCTACTGCTGAGAAAGAATTAACGGTACCTCTGTCTGGAGCAGTTGTATTAAGAAGTGAGAATGCTGTTGTTACTGTCAATTTGAAGGCGAACGATGAAACTGTAATCCAACCTCTATCCACAGCCTCTGTCACTTTCATCACTACTAATTATCTGGAACATCCAGTACTGTTATTGCGCATGCGCAAGAATGTCCAATATCGGTCGTGGCGATATCAACCGTGGAGATACGTACATAATTATAATTTGGAAGCGATGTCGAGAATCTTGTTTGAGAATAGGAACACGGTTGTTCCGACATACTCTGGTGTGTTTATGATCAGCTGTCAGATGATCGTCTCACTTTCTAAACCAAGGTACGCTCTAAAGTTTAAATTTTGGGGCCTTTATGTTTGAAAAATTGTAATAATTTGTTGCCACGAATAGGGAAAGCGAAACATATGCTTATTAGGAGTTAGAAACTGGAGTGTCTTCTAGCAAGGAAAATGTAATCTCTTTGCTTTACATCAATATGTGCTCAGTTTCAGGTAAGTTAGTATAATTTTTTGTGTGAGTAAAGTACGTATGTTATAAGGATGTAGATTCGATGCCGGCCACTGTTATTTTAACGTAATGAACATATTCAGCATAACTTTGGTATGTGTGGCGCTCCACTTGGAATTCGACCAAGGATATATACTCCCTCGCTGTACGACTGGGTATTTCCTGTGACGTATCTAAAAGGCTACATCTGCAAAGGAGAGCGAAAAACAAATTCATGATACTTCTGATTTGCTCTCCTACACACGTGCTTGCCAAACTCTTCAGATCTGCTTCTGATTTGCAATAAACCTCCCATGCATGTGATTCTTGTGATCAGCCACCCCCGCTGCTTACAACATGGTAAAAGCATATAGACAAGTTTTTCATTTTCTTTTTTAGTAACGTTACCCTAGGACTGCTGCTTGATCACGAGCTTGTATACACGACCGAAGAGAGCATTCTAACGATCAAAACCTTAGCTATCAACCAGATTGTGTATCTGAAACAGGGAGCTAAGCTAACATTAGCCATCATGAATTCAAAAATGAATTACCTCATCGAAAGTGAAAGTACTTGGAGTCTGGTTGCACTTGGTATGTGCTTCAAAGTTCAAAACATAAGACCGAATAGAGCCTTAAGCTCAAAATTACTAAAATATAAGAAATTCTTAAATTGCAATAAAATTATATTTACGTCTACCTCGTACGCTCGCTCTCATTTTAAAAGATTTCAACTGATTCCGTAAGTAAGTAACATCTCAATGGTTATCTCGGATCTTTTTACTATTATTTCAATAACGTTTATCGTTTAATTTAGCGGGTAAAGCATTTATAAAATAGTTCCAAGTCTTCTCAGGATAAGCTCTTAAAGTATATAAAATATTTTACTTGCAAACCACGAAAAGTAAATTCATTGGGTGACTTTAACATTATTAAGGAGAAAAGACCGCGAAAATTTGCAATTAAAAACAATCAATCATTTCGACATATGCCTACTCTCTTTTTTAAAAATGGCTGATTTAAAAATGGATTTTTCCATCATTCTTTTCGAATGATGCACTCTATCGTGTTTTTTCAATATTTATTGATTTTTTATTCGAATAAATACACCTATCTACCTATCTCTCTAATTTTCTCCGAATGTGCTCAATACGGCTAAATTAGTCACCAGATCCTTAATTTCAGCAGTTTCATAATGGCAGCCGGGAATGGTAGATAAGTGAATTGTTATGTATCATTTTACAATGATAGTTATCGTACAACATTTCAGAATCTCCTCAAGGTACTGGTAATCATCCAATTACGCCGGTGATCACCAAAGAACTGATAGCTAGCAGCAAGATCCACACGACACAAAGTGATGAAGAACTGTACTGCAAGGTGATCGCACTTGAGCCGATAAAATTCATCTGGTATTTCAACAGCAAGGTACTCAGTTCGTCAATGGATACAACAAAATCATATTTCTATCAGAGGTAGATCCAGTGTGCGTCAAACATCTGTGGAGGAGAATAAAAAAGTAGTTATCCTTGATAAGATAATTGTTTTTTTAGCACTCCTCCACAGATGTTTGACACACTCTAGATTCGCTTCGGTTTGATACGAGCCATTCTTTCCAAATGTCGGACCGTTATGGCCCATTATATTAAAAAATCAGACTGTTACGGGCCATAATTTCCGGAGTGATACAGGCCGTAATTTCTAAAACTCGGACTAATACGAGCCATAATGTGGTAAGATTAAATTTTTTATCTTTTGCTCGGAAACTCATGTAAGTGGTTAGAAGTTATGACTATGAAAACATATTTCATTTCGGACGAAATAAAATTCCATGTAAAAGGACCCTTAATCTCATGAGAGGTTTCATTTTTATCACACACTCAAAATACTCTGTTTTTTAACTTGGGGTCTTTGGAGTGTTGGAATGTTTACAGTTTGTTCAATCACATCCCTATTTGTTTCATTTCATGATGGAGGCAAATATTTCTTTTTCGCTTTTTAGAGAAGATTTAAATAAAGTACTCATTCGTATTTTATTTACGAATTTTTACCAAGGATTATCTTTTCAGTGCTAATCAGACTGTTATCAATGACAGTCTTGCCTTCGTTACGAAACACCTACAACTAGCAGTGAGAGGTTTTCAATGAATTTCTATTTCCTTATTATAGATATTACCTCTTGAAGAATCAGAATTTCTTTACACTAAAGATTACCAAGACTTAGGGAGTGGCCAATACCAGTGTCAAGCTGTCTCTCTCACTTCCGGTGTTGGTCCGCTGTCGAGAGCAGCCTACATCAAAATAAAATGTATGTACAGTCCCAGCCGGCATAAGACATCGTTACAACGTTGCTCCTACGTTTTTTGTCGTAGCAACGTCTAAATGACGTCGTTCTAATGTCATGTTCCATATATGAAATATACGAAATACGAAAGCTATTTCAGACTATATAGGCAGACAAACGTACACCAATTTTGAGTAAAGAGTATTGTACGAATCCCACAAAATGGGTGGATAATATCTCAGGTACAGGGTGACCAGAAAAAATTGTATCTTCTCAAAAATTTAACTCTTCATATATTGTAGCTTCTCAAGATAATATATACTTACATCTTGGTTGACGAGTCATGACTATGTTTCATCCTCACTCATAAACCAAATTAATTATACACAACATTGCGTAGATAAAATTAATAAAGGGTTTAAGTTTTGATCAGCAACATTTTTGACTGGTCACCCTATAGTTCAGCAAGATTACATTAATTTGACATTCAGATCCAATCCAAACTAGTATACTGAAAGGCCGATGAATCTAAAATAGATCTGAATATGAGGTTTTTTGCAAGGCCCAGATCTCAGTTGAACTGAAAATCTATACTCAATCAACCTCTCTATTTCAGTGATAAACGAATGCAAGCAGCTTCGTTACAACAAATGTGGTAGCGATGTAAACGTGAAGTGCGTTGATAAGCCGATTGGATACAAATGTGAATGTAGAAATTCCGATTATCGATATGTGCATGGAAAAGGATGTGGTAATTGTTAATTGTATTCCCTCCCCCCCCCTCTCTCTCTCTCTCTCTCTCTCATTGTCAACTCGAATTAACTCAGCTCCTGTTCGTCTGCACTCCAGTTGCTAGATAACACCTTTTAGTATGAAAAATAAAGGATCCCCATCCTCATTTTTATTGTTCTAACAAAAATAACAGTAAAACTATTAATAAGTAAATAAATAAATAACTACCTGCTGAGTTTTACTGATTGGCGATATCACAATTATACTATTTCAATTTTTTTAAGTGCTTGCAAAAGGTTCGCAGATAAGTACGGATGCGAAAGAAGAGACTAAAGTACCACTTGTGGTTTTTATCCTCATTCCGTTTTTGTGTCTTACTATCATCATCGTCATTGTATGCAGTGTCTACGTCTGTCTCAAACGCCGGGAAATCCACAAACGCGATCCAGAACGGATGGCTGTAGTCGGCGCCGAAAACCCAGACGACATAACACTGCAGAGTTTGAACAATAGCCTCGATTATAATTATAGCGACTGGGACAGCGAGAGAGCAAACGGAGTCGCTACTCCTACAGGTTGCGATGCGGAGGAAGATGGTATGCTCATTGCTCGGCCTCGTACGCAGTCGACAAACTTAAATACGAATTTTTCAACAGCTTCTTTACTTGGAAGTGGAGAAGCGGTAGAATATGATCCGGAAGAAAATGGGAAACAAAATTGGCGGAAATTCTCAAACGGTTCGATGCAGTCTTTGTGATGGAAATCTTCGTCGGTATTTTTTTATACTTTATATAATATTGAAATTTTGTTTTTTTTTGAAATTTTGTTTTTATTGCTGCTTTTGTATATATAATTTATGGCTAATTTATAAACAACTGATAGGAAATAACACATTCTATAAAAAGCTCAGCCGCACATTATAATTTTTTTTTTTGGGAAGTTCAATTTCCATATTGGCGCTCGAGTAAGCTATGTGACCAAAACTTTTTTTAGCCTAATTTAACCTGTTTTCTTCGTATTTAGGAAACTCAATGCCAAAGCCATTTATAATGAGAGGGCTACTCATTCATCCTATCGCCAATCTAAATTTTTGTCTAAAAATTGACAAAAATGATCAACAAAAATAACTTCTTTCATGAACTATGAGTTCTTGTAAAATTACTAATTGTGTATCCAAGGCGTTCGAATAGCGTTTTTACGACGTCGTTTTAACGTCCATACAACGTCGTTCTGCCTTGTTAGGACAACAATTGAACAAAACTGAAAAATGAATGAATTACCATACGTTATTATGAATTTTCCCGGAATAAATAGAGATTTTAAACGAGTTTCCCATATCCCATAGCTTTTCATCCGTGTAAAAAATAAACACTTGAAAAGCCACTTTTTAAAGAAAACACCGAACTTTTATGACGTAATGCTTCATATTTTAAGATTATCGGGATTTCCGGACTATAAGTGATGATTCGTTTTTTGGAATCGGAAAATGTTTAAATAAATATTTAAATATTTGTATAAGAAAGATATAATAGTATATATATACCATAGTATAAAACTGGTTAAAATAGATAATTACGATTTTTAAAAAACAAAAAAAAATCAAAGTTTGGAAATTGAATATTGTGACCCTCTTAAGATATTCTTGAAACTTTGGCTTTTTGAGTCTCAAGATCAAGATTTTTCTGAAAAAGGTGCAATGTATAATCCCAGAGTGTAGCTTAAGGATTATAAAATTAAAATTTGAACAACTCAATAACTTCTCTCTGTATATCAGATATCAATCCCTTGTGAAGATCTGAATTAACTATAAATATCAGACAGTCGCTTGTTTTGTGTTCGTTTTTTTTGTCTGTTCACGCCTTTACCACATTTGTTTAGAATTGTTTCATTACATTCTATCTGAAATCATTATTGTTCAGAAGCGTCAAACATCTGTGAAGGAAACCTAGAAATCAATTATCTTAAGGTTTTTTTCAAGGATTACTCTCTTTGTAACTCTCCTCCACAGATTTTTGAATCCGCCTCTGTTGTTGTTATTCAAAAAAACAAGAGAATCTTCAATTTTCACATTTTCCCATTTTCAAAATTTGTAATTTTGAAAAATCCCTTTATTATACTCATTGGATGCCTTTTCAGAGGGTCAACAAAATCTACGAAGGAGAGAGAAAAGACAATTTTTGTCTTTAAACAGATAATTGTCTTTTCGCTCTCCTACGAATGTGTTTGCGGACTCTCTTGATTGCGGACACTTATACTGATATTTCATGATTTATCGGTCCTTAGAAGGACCTTGTAATATGGAAACAAGTTACCCCCAGGTGGTGCATCCCATATGTACCCAGATTTTGTACTCCCCTCATGATCACATAACTTCTCAATTTTTTTCTTTCTAAATTTGTTTTTGGAAATCTGTTTCCCTATTTACACACATTTTAATGTCCGGACTTTAGATGTTTTGTAAATCCTCCTTGTATCCCGTATTTAGAACTACTTTTTTTCTTCTAAATTCATAATAGGAAATCCGTTTAGCTAGAGGCGTAGCTACCTTCAGGATCAGAAAACACATGTGAAGGAGAGTGAAAATCAATTATCTTTGTGTGTTTCTCTACAGATAATTGTCTTTTTGCTCTCCTTCGCATGTGTTTGCCAATCCTTTAGGTACGCCTGTCCGTTTAGCTATTTCCGAGATTTGGATAGATATTATGTCAGACTTCAAATATCATTAATTTTTCGACTGAGGTTCAAATAGAGTTAAATTCATTTACTTTTCGGTATGCCTTAATCAAGAATTAACTTCATGTTTTTATTAGAGAAATTTCACTATGAAACACAAAAATCATACTGAAACGATTCTAAATAAATATGAAAATGTGTAAACAAACAAATCAACGAACACAAAACTGGAGATTACGTAATATTTATAGTGAATTCTTCAAGATCTTCACAAAAGAATGGTCTCATACAAACGGTTTACAGAGGCATCAAGTGGAAGTTGTTGAGAAGATCAATTGAGTTTTATGCCCGTTCCAAAATAATTAGTTTACAAGAAAGTATCAACCCAAAAACTGATCATATTGGACAAGTTCAATTCGCTTCATTAATGTACAGTACGCATTAAAAGAAAACCTATAGAAATTGTGAAGAAAAGTTAAATTTTTTTTATTTAAATTCCCATAGAAAGCCTTTTTAATGCTTTAGTGGCATTTTTATCCTCTGAAGACTATGGGGAATTCTAAATAGCACATAATATCCCAAGAGCCCATATTGTAATTAGTTCTTTTGTAAACAGGATTCTATTTCTATTGATAAATACTGTAAATGAGTAAACTATTTTGACATTTGATCCCTTGATAGACTCTCAGAAAAAGATCTTTAGTTTTTCTTTGTTTTCTCTGTAAAAGAACCAAAATTTGAATTTGGTTCAACGTCTTTGGTTAAACTTGCATTATTAGCAAGGACATTAGAGTTTATCTACAAATTTACAAAAAATAATAATATAAAAATCATGAAAACATCGTGATCAAAGAATCATAGGGCTTGAATTATTGCGAATCGATAAGACCATGATGTTGTGTTATTGTTATCAACATTTACGCCTGCTATTTCCGTCTGCAAGAAAAGGTGACAAATTATTCTTAATCCCAATTAATCTTAGTTCTAGACTGGTATTACTTTAGACACTCAAAGAAGCCATCGGAACCTCAGGATAAAACAAAAGAAAGTCACGTACGCAGTTTGTGTGTAATCTGTTAATTAATAATTATAAATAGTCCAGAAATAGAAAAGTTGTTATCAAAATCTTTACATTTGTTCAATAAAATTATGAAGAGCTTCCATAAATAAAATACAAATTGATTTTAAATGGCATTATTGTTGGTTGAAATTATCTTAATTGTTTTTAATAGCTTTATCTCATTAGAATTATTAAATGTAAAGAGCTCGAGTATTTAAGCATGTGTAAATTTAATTTATAGGATTAATCACGCGAGATAGTGAATTAAGAAGTCTCGTCTCCGTTTACGTTATAAACCATTCATTCGCTGTCTCGTTTACCTCCGCTTTCAAAATCGTGAGAAAAAATAAAGTAATTTCATTAAAATGCATTAATAAATTATGGCGCATAGTCATTATAAACGGGGGAAGTTCCAGCAACACATACTTAATGATGTTGATAAAATCTAAAAAAAGTTGTCTTTCGGCGCTTCAAAGTAAAAAGAAAGAAAGAAGTATGAAACGAGATCCATTAATCAATTTATGCAATGTAAGTACTAAAAGAATTTGGGTCGCTGAGTTCAATTTTTTGGTTGTTTTTTTATAAAACGAGCTTGAAAAAACCGACAAAGCTAGAAACAAGCAATAACTTACACGTTTTATAAGAAACCTGGCAAAGGGTTTTGTTCTAAAATCTTCTTATTTATACTCTGAAATACCATGTTTTTAGTTTCAATAGTTTCTTATTCAGTTTCTTAATTTCTTTGCTATAAAAATGAAAGGTTCTTATATCAATTTAGAAGGTGTGCAGAGCAATGATCTCATATACACAAAAGACATGATTTACTTTTCATCTCATCTTCTTTAATAAAGTAATACAGTTTTGAAGATTCTACATGTAGCTTTCTAATAAACAGGTTCCTTTCATAAAGAAACGTTCATGAATAAACCAAGCTCTATACCATCCCCAACCTGTTATATTGTTACCAGAACGTAAATAGAGCCTTAAAGCGAAACGCTGTGAACGAGGCTTAAAGTAACATAAATAACATGCCGTATATGAGTGCATAACAGTGAATTTATTATTATATTATTATATTAGGAAGAAATATACGAAGATTGTGAGTTAGGATATAGAGTGGAGAGGAGGTGCCTGGTGGTGTGAAGAGTGTTGTGGTGCACTGCCAGGTGCCGACTTTAGTTAGTTATCCGTCTCAACTAGAAGAGAGAAAATATATATTGAACAAGATCAAATAACAAGTGTCATATGTTTATGTGTTATCCCGAGATACAGAAATAGATTGCTATTAAGAAACGAACCGCTAACATATATCTGCCTTTACCAAGAAAATGGGGTTTTGGCGCTAAAAGGTTGTTCTTGTCTCTCGGTGGAACAAAGAGTATGCAACAACGTCAACAAGCAAATGTTGCCAGGAATTTATCAATTTAATCCACCTTGTCAGGTCTAATTCACTAAGTATCAGCACCGTAATCTGGTCAAGAAGTTTTGGTCAAGTGAGCCAGAAGAG
The DNA here is from genome assembly GCA_031834005.1 of Dendronotus venustus. Lineage (NCBI taxonomy): Eukaryota > Metazoa > Mollusca > Gastropoda > Nudibranchia > Dendronotidae > Dendronotus > Dendronotus venustus. Next base: position 18,335 of record JAUEKX010332948.1, read on the forward strand.
TGTGAGAAAGAGAGTGCAAGGTTCAAGCATTATAATCTAGAGATTATCCTCTGGCGGTATGGTATTCAATTATAACGATTATAAAGAATAAGAAAACAAAAAAATCATACAAGTAATCTCCATCAGGGCCAAATTTATATTTTTTTACAAGGAGCAAATACACACTGCTAAAATAGGAACATCTGAGGAGAAGAATACAAAGGCAATTCTTATAGCATTTCTCGACAAATAAATGATTTTTTGCTCTCCTAAGCATGTGTTTGCCAACTCTCCAGATACGCTTCGGCGTTTGATATTCATAGAATACAACTTGTATGTTCCCTCCATTTATTTTAGGATTCTTCAATTCTACCAAAGTGACTACGAGAGAAACTACATCTGTGTGAGGAAAAAAAGAAAAAATGAATAATCACCAGACTATGATGCAGTACCCTTTTGTTCAGTCACAACAACAAACAAAAGTGACGATTTTAATACTCATCGAGAAAGTAAAAAAAGGCTAATTCCTGTTAATCCTAAAATCTCTCATATAACTTTGTGGATCTACATGACTCATCTTTTGTTTTCTTGAACAGGAGACAGGAAAGTCTCTGTCATATTTGTTGTAGCTTTATTGGCTATATTTAGAAAGTTGCTTAACGTGTTTAAAAGTCATAATGACTATTTTTACACTCACGTGTTTTATGTAAGATTTTATATTTTCGTGTTTTGACAGACTTGTTAAAAAGAGGTTTTTCTTGTTTTTGATATTGTTGTTATGTGAAAGACCACCTATAGCGAATTATTAATTTTTTCTTGCTTATTCGATGTGCATTGTTTTATCAATTGTTTTTTTGTTACTTGGTACCTTTTAGATTGTTTGGAAATATATATTTCTTGTAAATATAATAATGTAAGAAATCCATGTATAGAGTTTGAGACGTTGACAAATTCCTAATGTTTTAGTGTTTAAAAATAAGTAAATGTAACTATAAGCTTGAAATAATCACAAATATTAAAACCAAACTGCAAATGTAAAGGTTTAAAAATTCCAACAACATCCAATTTTCAATTTTCGATTCCCTTCAGTCAATATTTTCCTCTTCGTTCTAGAAAATTCTCATCTGATTTGTTGATATGTACCGATTTGATAATAATAAAAATGAAAATGCTTCTCTAGACTGGTTCTCTTACTCATTCAAGCATAGTACGGATTATTGTATATAAAGGGATAAGTAACTTTGAAAAGAAACCATCACAAAAAGTGACCTCTACACAGAAACCTGTAATACTAGCAGATGTTAGATTCTTAATACTGCATTGCTTCGAAAAAAAAATATTTTTTTGATTTTTAGGGGAACGACTATTTAATGGGGCGTTTAAAAGAGGGAGGCGTTTATTAAATTTTTACATTCTTTTTTTGTCTTCATGAGAAATTATATTTATAAAATTATACATAATTTCTAACTCATAATTTTCCTCTTCTTATATTATTTTAAAAGAATGTACCTTAAAGGAAGAAATTTTCGCTAGAATTTATTTTCGCAAATTTACAAAAATCTTAATTTTCGCGAGAGTTTAATTTCGCGATATCGAAGAATAATAAAATCAGAAAATATAAAGTATACTGATTACGCACAGATTTAGTTTAGTAATTTCCCATTATAATGAATTGGGAATAATAAAAACGATTTTTTGGCAGGAGTTTAAAATTCACGAAACACTTTTTTTCGAAATTTTCTTCCCGCCAAAAAACTTTCCCCTTAAGGTATATCACGGTGTGTTTCGAATAAGGAGTGGGGCGTTTGTTCGAAGGGGCGTCTAATAGCGGAAGAGTTTATTTAAAAAAATATTATAAAAAGGGGGCGTTTAAAAGAGGGAGGCGTTTATTAAATATTTGCATTCTTTTTTGCCCTCATGAGAAATTATATTCATAAAATTATACATAACTTCTTACTCATCATTTTCGTCTTTTTAAATTATTTTAAAAGAAGGAATATTACGGTGTGTTTCGGGCGTTTATTTGAAGCCATACGGTAATGGAACTTTCTGCCAGGATATAGAATTTTGGTAAAAGTAAAACTTAGAAATAGAGAATTGAAGTTATACAAAACTTATGGACTATTTATTTACATTTATTTTGATTCACTAAAATAACTTCGAAATGATGATCTGCAATAATATCATATTAGATTGTCAAAAAAATGTGGACAAAATTGTTTTAAGAATGTATGAATGAGTCATTGTAAAACAAAATTATCAATTAGAGGTTTTTCTTTTCTGTTTGATTGTTCATTGATTGTTTTATGTTGTTTGTGTATGTCTTTTTACTTTGATTGGAAGTAATCATCCATGAAAG
>JAUEKX010334057.1:3540-17807 GCA_031834005.1 Dendronotus venustus
ACTGGCAACTTGGTAACTGGAATTCGCACAATGTTTAGAGTTCTTTTCATGGGATTAAGATGACGGAGAATTTCAATCCATTAGATTTGATAACAGTCATCCAAAAACAAAAAACGTTAAAAAGTCACATTAAGAAATTCTTGAAAACGCTTTGTTTTGTTTCAAAGCTCCTCTTAGTTTTCTTAGTCCATCATGCAATTTCACTTTTTAATGATTGTACACGTCACATCCGGTAATTCCTTGGTTTTTAAACTCCCTCAGATAGATCGAATTTTGATATTACGATCCTGAATTTTGCTATTGTCGACAAAATGCTTTTGTATATATTCTTTACGTATACACTTGTTTGTAAATTAGAAGTACTTAGAAAGTTGATTCTAAGAATGCTTTTTTGCTAACGAGGTAAGTAATATGTAATTAGAGACATTAAATTATTAGAGTACCTCAAAATGGGAGAGTCGACATTTGCAAGGAATCTAAAACCTTACGCTTTGACCTCATCTCGGTATTTAGGCAATTTTATATAACAAAAGGTGACAAATTATGCTTATAAATCTTTTATAGATATAACAGGGCTGCCTGTGTTGTCTTGTACCTTTAAAAACGAATAATAATAAAAAGTTCTTAACTCAAATTTAAGTGATAAATATTTTAAAGTAACTAAACGAGAAAACATTACAAGCTTAAGTTTAAAACCCTACAAGGAAATGTTTATGCATAATGACCTCACTTCTGAAAAATTATAATTATATTAAAAATTGGGAAGCAGAGTCCCAGAGAGTTATTATGTGTAGCGAAACGAACAGCTTAAAACAAACAGCTACGAACCAACCGATGATCCTTATGTCAACACAGCGAGATTTATGAGAATATCTATATTTCCAGATTGCGAAACAACGTCTCTCTCTCTCACACACTCTCATCTCATTTCTTACTGTTTGTTTATATTAAGAGGAAACAAGGCCCACCACGCTAGCAATTCCAATTGTTACAATGATTTGTTAAGGATTACTTTAAAAACAATATTGAAAATTAAAATATAAGATGATAAAAACTGGATGACCAAGATATGATAGTAGACGTTTTCAGGTTCATGATCACATTATGGAAAGCGTATTAAAGCAGCGAGAATGGGATAACTAAGAAAAAAAAACCGTAAGTGTGATTTTAGTTTACGTAGATTTTTTTAGCATGTCTACTGGAAATGCACTTATCAGCAATATGTAGATGGATTTTGAGTGAAGTATTTTATAGTCTTTACAGTCGGAAATGCAGTCTTGGAGCAATATCAGCCTCATAAGGCGATTCTCCTTTTTGCCTCCAAAACTCCCACATGTGCGTACTACTAGCAAAAAGATAAACATTGGAGTACATCTATATTAAAATAAGATTACCGATGAAGAAAACTTAAAGGTGGAACAAAATCCTTTATATTCACATTACCTAAGAATACCGAATAGTATGTATTAACTTAATAGCTCAGCCCTATGATGATATGAATTTTTTTAGGCCACAAATTTATATTATTTGAGAAAATATCTGATAATTCTTGGCTACTATTTAACTTTCTACCCACGAATTTGGAGCCATTTCTTTAACCCCCAAAGTTAATTCTACTGAATTTTATTTTTAGGTTATGTAATTTTTTTTTTTGAATCGGCCAATCGTTTTTTTCACCAATCTGAAAATTTCTTGGCAATTTCTTATGTTCTGTCGTGATTCCATGAATGAATCTGCAGGTTGGTCAAACTAGTTTTTTTGTTTATTCGTTTCTTTGTGTGGTGACTTAACAACAGTGCGATTTTAAAGCTGCATAAAACAAATAAACCTCATTTAGGAGCTGTCAGAATTAACCAAAGTATCTGTGTAAAAACCAATAATCACTACACGTGATAAAGATTCTGCCAAACTAAAAGCTGATAGCGTGCTGCGCAGTTTAATTGGCACTTTCCCGTAAAGCGAAGGAAGGAAGTTAAAAGTAGGAGAGGCATATGTCTTGTGGTTTTATTTAAGTATGGTCAAAGGAAAACGCAACCCATCGCATGGAATTCTCTATGGTTATAGCTTTAAGTTAACAGGAAGACTAGATAGATCAAAACTTTTTTATTATTTTTTTATTGTTTTTTAACATGTTGAAACTTTCATCATATAAATATAGTTAAATAATATTTTTCATTCATAGCAGTAATTCCACATTTTCGAGAAAAAAAAACTACTCAACAAAAAGTTAAAAAAATAACCGAATTTATTTTTCTACACATATTGGTCTGGAATTAAGAAGAAACGTTTAATGCATAACTTGAGGTATTATAGTAAAATCATCGATATCCTAGTTGAAGGATATATACAGCAACCCAGCCAAAACACGACTTTAAAATAACGTTGTAACAATGTCGTTTCAACGTTATAACGTTGTATCAACATCCATCCAACGTCGTTCTAACGTTGTGATCTGACTGGGAAGTGTTTCTATTCAAATCTTTCACTGATAATTTAAAAAGTGTCAAATATTTTGATAACGTGTCTGATTTAGTCGAAAAAGTTCATTAAAAAAATATAAAGCCAAACTTAGTTAAATACTTCTGTATATATGTAAATATACCTTAAGTTCGGTAATGTAATTGTATAATGCTATAATTTTTGATATTCGTTTTTTTTTTTAATTATCTCAGGCGGTATGTTTGCTCATTATTCTTTAGAATCAAAGACATAGCAACAATAAATTTCATAAAAACACAATAGAACACCATTCACAACAAAATATGCAAATTTAGGGAAAAATTTTAGGCCCAAAATGTGAAAGTGCTTGAATTTGGTAAAATTTGGTATACTAGTGAACTGAAAGTTTCAAACATGTTTAATAAGTAATATTGATATGGTGTATATGTATTATTTTTCTTAAATTGATTGAAATCTATCATTTTTGACAGAAGAAAAGTGAAGTTAATCGAGTTTCTACCAATTATGACACAATGGTTAATAAAGGTATTCTCAATAAAAGGGAAACATTTTAACATTTTAACTGACAGAAGAAAAGTAAAATTAATCAAATTTTGATGAAATTTGGCACAATAATATGTAGTAGCTATTCTAATTTAGTATTGTAAATACTAAATATGTAGACAACTGTAATTTTTGAGTTCCATATAACTCTTCATGTTGTTTTCAAGCATTTAACAATTATCAATTACAAAATTAATTGAGCTTTTTGTGTTATTTAAGAACAATTTTTTAAATTGTTAATTTCGGGATTTTTCAGTTTAGTTCTGTTTATGTTTACAAAAAAAAGAAGAATACTCGAACCAGTCCCACTATGATACTTCAAAAAACACACAAAAGAACTGGAAAAATGTTTATTTTTTAGTTGTTATTTGCTTACTGGCATGGTACTGGTATTTGTTTACATAAGTAAATATAGTAAAAATAACGTCAATAAGAATCTAAACCGCACATTGGTATGCACTTTGCTTGTGTTCCAATTTCAGGGAAATTTAGCTCTATAAAGGACTCGAAAGCGCGAAAATTTGGCAGACTAAAATTAAAAACTCTTGAAAAAGATAATTATTTTTCTCAAATATGTTGTGTATCTTGGCATTTAACAATTGCCAAATACAGAAACATTTAAGCTTCGTGGCTTCTTGTCTTACTTAAGTACAAGTTTCAATACGTTTACAGAAAAATAGAATACCCGAACCGGTCCCACTATGACACTTCAAAGAAAAACTAAAAAGAGAACGAAAACAAACAAATTGAAAAGCATACAAGGCAATTGGAAAAAAGTATTTATTTGGCGGTTGTTATTTGCTTACTGGTATGTTAATTAAATATTGTAGAATAAACTCAATAAGAATCGAAACTACACATGGTATATACCGATGCTCAATTTTTCCTCTTTCTAATTGAAGACTATTGTACGATATTTGGTTTTCGGCCTGAAAATAGAAATTATGATTATTGTATGAAAGATTTTGAACTTATAATACAGGTGCGTATAAGTATTTTGTTGTCTTTTTTTGTATCGTATATAAATGATTTGGTAGAGACTTTTACAATTTGTTTCCATATAATAAGGCAACCCAGTTTAAATTAAGTTAAGTTAATAGACTTGTACTTTATAAAACTTGCAATATTAGTAAGAAACCTATTTGATCGATACTAGCAAACATAATTTTCTTTTTTTTAGCTCAAGTTAGAAATTAAATTATATATAAAAGGGCACCCATGGCACCCATTATTTGCTTAGTTAATATATCGAAAAAACCCAAACATAAGAACAGCACAGCGATTTATTTATTTTATCGAAATTATAAGATATCGTTATTCAAAGTTTCGAACAGACCAATCAACCCTTCAACATTTTATTTCGCCTCGATCCGTACGCAAGACGCTTTACTACCGTAACCCGTAAGTAACTCGAAGCGCGTTTTCAAACACAGGCTAAGTTTCACACGATACCATATGACACTGAGGCACTGGATTTCCATTTAATACGGATAAGATGACTCGAAATCTGGAACTTTTAAATGTCTTTTGATACAGACATCTTTTAAAACAGGTTTTATGGCTTTGTTATCAACAGTACGGTTTCTTTCATCTTACTAAATAAAAATTAAACACACGAACTAGCTCCTTTTTACAAAATATATATGTACCAAGTCTTTTTTTGTAGAGATTTTCAAAATGCTAATTAATACAGCTAGAACTTTTTTTGTAGCTACTTGTAGCTTTTTGTTAGGTTTTTATTTATTTTAAAGAATGAAATCGTAATAGTCAGTTTTGCGTGTATTCTTTCTTGTTAATACATAACCAAGATACCATTTTCCTTGATATTATTTATTGATTTTTTTTTCAATGTTAAGAAAAGACTGCCAGGTACAACCCACCAAATCTGAAAGTGATGGCTAAATTTGAATTTGACAAAATAATAAAATTTATTCATTCTCATAAATTGACAAAAATTAGTGAATAACAACAAAACACATCATGGCACGCATAAATATTTTCGTTAGTTTTCTTTTTGATTTTTATCAAAAGAATCGGTTTTCATTTTCATTATGAAAACAATGAAAATCGAATAAATATTTTCACCCATCTCCTTTGTATACTAATAAATAGGTAATTTGATCTCTAGCGCTTCTGGTATTGTCAAAAAATATAATAGTGATATTGTAAATCAATCAAAATATATTAACTTCCCATCTCTCTTTTCTCACATTATATCAAAAGAATAAAAATCGGGAAATCGGGAAATCGGACTTGTAAAATGGGAAAAAGTCCTAGCCATTGCTTTCAGGCTAGTTAATACATATTATGAGTAATTTTTTATGTCTTGTAATGATGATATGACAATAATGTGGTAATTATGGCACCGTAATTATTATCTAAAAATAAGTTTTATAGTGCAATCTGCATCCTACGATAATTAGATGAAAAGCTATCGTAAGAAATTAGTTGATCGTGTTTTCCTAAAATATCTGACAAAGTCTCAATCTTGCCTTTTGACATGATAAACATATCAGATTTCTGATGTAACCTCCTTGAAATACCGAAAACTCATAGAATCAACTGATGATAAGATGCTATATTCTCTTTCGAACATGCGAGACAAGGTAAAAAAGACAAAATAAAATAGCTAAAAAGGGTTTTCGAACAACATGTTTCTTTCGCCTAATAAAATAAGAAGTTTTTCCGTGCAATAAAAAGCGCAATAGCGAAACCAGAAACCAAACAAGTTTTTTAATGAACAAATATTAAATAGAATAATGAATAATAGAATATTACTAAATAAACATTCCTATTTCGCTTATAGTTATTTTGTTACTACTTTAATAGTTAGCAAATTGATTTTAAAGTGAATTTAAATATCATTTCTTAATGTTTATATATACTTTTTGTAATTGTACAATGCTTTAATAGATAATGTTTCAAATGTTTATATTTTTATGGATTCTTTACATTTCAGAACATGCTACCCCGTAATGCAGGTGAATTCCCATGATGAGTTATTCTCAATTTAATAACATTACGAAGCATTTATAGACCGGAATAAATTTATATGGTTAAATTCAATGAGTTTTAATATAATTTAAGATATCAATTAGTAGCCGTAGTCTCGTAGAATTTACTTGCTTTGCTCTGTGATCTGTGTCCTGTAATAGTTCCTGTATATATAACTCTATTTGGTTTCCATCAACTATACTTTTTGACTATTCCAACACAGACAATGCCTCTTCTTCTTGTTACGCCTTTAGCAAGATGCTTTGCATTTTTTACCTCGATTTTTAGGGTTCATCATACGTAAATCGCTCTGGTCCAAGTTCCATTTCGAGTCCATCCATTCTTTTGTTACAAAAGTCTCTTAATTTCTTTTGAATAAAAGAGGCATATTTTTGTTTCAGTTCTTCTTTCTTCAAACTTGTTTAAGAGATTTTACTATGAAAACATTACATGGTCTCGAATTGGCATTTGAACAATCTCCTATAAAAGAGAGAGGCGTTTATTAAAAACTTTCTTTTAATAGAGTCTTGAATATGTTTACATTATTTAGTTAATTTTACAACAACATGGTTTTTTCGTGTTTTTTTTGCTGACCGTCAATATTATGCATTGTTTTTAAATACCTTTTAAATAACAATTACGTGACAATTACGACTGCTGTTATTTTCGACTGGAGCCTCTCGTAATTCATAATGGCCACAACTCTAGTCAAGCGATCTTCAAAATGTTTCACAATTTCATTCATCGATGTTGTTGTTGTTTTGTTTTTTTCATTGTGCTCAAACTAGTTAAATTTTTATCCTTTCAAATTTATGTACTTCGATTTTCAAAGAAGTACCTTTAGAAGGGTACCATTAAGAAACTTTGTGGCGTTGAAAAACTAATACTGCGTTTAATTCAATGCTTAAAATAGTTTGTGCAAACAACGTAAATGGTATATCTTGGCTCATTATTGGTCTAATTATGTGACATGTTGACATAGCTTTAAAGTAACGTCATTTGTTCTTAGCATTAATAGCAATAACAGTACATGCAATGATTTACGAGGCACGCAATTTGGTAACTATTTGAAATTGCGTTGTATAATCCAACGTCCCTTCCAATAAGTAGAGCTATAGAATCTAGACTTTGGTAATATCCAGACCAGATGATTGAAGTGAACAACATGTTATAGGTAAAATGAATTTTTTCTCGCGCGGAAGAATTGACACTAAATATGACTATTCAGTCCCACGATGTTTGAATGACGTAGTTCTATATATACGTCATATATCTGCTATCTGATGTAGATATTCTAATTTATAGCTTTAAAAAGCATTTTGTTACAACAAGGCTAGATAACCTCTCACTGCTCTGGCTGATAATTTCCATGGGTTTAAATTGTAGGTGTTTTGTAAGGATTGAAGTAACGCTCCGTGATAACAGTCTGATGAAGATGAAGAGGCGATCCTGGGTAAACTTTAGAACCTACATCAGAATCGACTAAAAAAATCAAGACAAAAAAATCACTTTTACTTTTGATATACGTGCCAAGTTTTATCATATATACGCAAACAGTGTCACATTTGTATATGCAAACAGGAATGGCATATTTAAGTATAAGGTATACAAAAAAAAACTACTTGATACATTTTCAAGCGTACATTTCGATGATAGTATTTGACTTGGCAGACGTGTAACGATGTCGTAATGATGAAGAAAAGAAGTTATTTTTGTACTTGTTTATTTTGAGCGAAAATAAGAAAACCCTTTTTATGTTGCAGTGAGCTAAAACTGTCTTAAGCGATTGGTACTCGGGACTTGAGAGCTTGCCAAGATCTCTATTATATTTGTGACAACTGCCAGTACTTATTGATAGCTATATGATGTTTATATTACCAGCTGAAAGAACAAGTCAAAAAGCCTGGGTGGTAATCGAAAATAATCTGAAAAAAAGTGTAGAATAGGCAAAAAATGAATGAATAAAAAAAGACAGCTGCTATTAAAAATATGTGGTCATCATCCGCCTTATTGTTGTCCTGTGTTACGTAATTCATAGTAACTTGCCAATTAAATTCAGATAATAATATAAATATAAATATAAAAATAAATAGTAACTAGCTATAAAAGCAAATGGTAACCAGACAAGGTAAATATAGATTGAGAAATATGAGCAATTATTTGTCCATCCTGCCCCCGTGTAATTTCTCGTCTTAATAATGTTATGCTGCTTTTAGAGCCTCTCTACCATTTCTCTCGAATGTTGCAATGTGTGTCAACGAGCATATTGTTAAATAGATTAGGGGTGTGAGAGAACTCCTTAGTTGTTTGATAAGAGAGATGACAACACAATCTCAAATTTCATGTTTTCGCTGTATTCTTATATGAAATGTCTTCTGCTCTCAGATACGCGTAATATGAATTTTCTTTGCCTACCATCCACCACCATACGAAATGAGCAAAATTAAATAAAAATGGAAATTAACTTTGTTTATGAGGCAATTGTTGTTAATAATATATTTAAATCATTGCATGTCCGGCCTAAATGCATTTCAAATGCTTACTTTCATTTCACGATAAGTGTGGGTCAATATCCTGATATTTGTTGTTATTTGATGTGTGGATTGGGTAGAGGCGATTGGCAATAGGTACTTTCTTTGACAATAGGGGATGGTTTGACAGAGCAATCGCTAATTTTAATCATTCTTTGTGAATAATTTTCGAAAATAATTGTATAGGATACATCCATTATAACAGATATATGTCTCTCCTCATTTTCCTCATCATCGATTTCACTTTTGTTTTTATAATTTAGACATGGGAATTTATTTAGAGGCTGTATTATTTCTAGTGAGTTCAGACACTTTAAAGGACAATAAAAAAAAGTAGTGTTCACAAGGAAGAGAATAAAATGAACGAAAAACGATTTCCGGTTGTTATCATTGTAGTTAATTGCTTTGAAATTTTTTATTGCTATTGCACTTCTCCATTCTTTTTCTGCTTAGCGCGTTCGAAAGTTTTATTGTTTCATTGTAATTAGGGTCTTGAAGTATTTTTTTGTTTTTGCTGTGGCTAGATTTTTTAAATCTCTAGCTGAAACGCCATGTGCGTGTGTATATATGGATATTTTGGATGTTAGGAGAATTTTTATAGATTGTTGCTAATTTTATTGTTGGAATCTTTTATTTGAATTTTTAAAACGAATTTGACAAGATTCTGTTGTTATGTTGGAGGTAGTATATTGGAAAAATATCAAACAAGATATGGGTTGTTATTAATGTTTGCTTTACGCTAAAACATTTTTATTATGTTTTGGTTTCTCAGATGTGTTTTGGCTTGAAAGGTATCTACAACACTGATCCAAAATATATAACAACATAGAGCTACACTTTACATTTTTCTAAAGAGTATAGTACTTAGATTATTCGATACTTGAGTGTAAATCATAAGTAAAACTGAGCAATATTGTGTATTGTATATCTAAAATTCAAAGTGCAATTGTACAAATTTTGAACCATCACCTATAAACAAATAACATACACGCGGGTAATTCAGCGAATTTTGCAATATTATCAATAAATATAATTGTTTATTTATGGAAGTTATAATAGCTCCGGTACAACTTATTTTTAAATGAAAAAGTCAATATACTTTAGCGTAAATTTTATTTCATCTGCCTACGCCTTAATAACTAAGCGGCTCCTCAGCGATTCTTGTGTTAATTATTTCGGTGCATCATTAAAACGTAACCACTCTTTTATAAGCGCTGTAATCAATCGTAATCAAAATGTAATTAATCGTAATGATATTAAAAAAGCATTGTAATTTTATCTTGATTTTTGTTTTAAAATAATTTCTTTGTCTCTAAGAAAATAATTTTGAATGTTTAAGATATAACTGAATACTATAATTTCCTGAAGTTAATTCTGTTCTTTTGTATCTTTCAGGGTATCAAAACTTCTAAAAAAAATGTTTAAATTGTTCTTCCTGGGAAACAAGAACAATTATATTCCAAAAATAAATGGTCTTCGATGTAATAATTGATAAGAAAACTCCCTGCAAAAAGTTTACCAGTTGTTTTAGCTATTAGAGTGTCCAGGCAAATTCTAAAATTTCAAAAAATTATCGCTATATTCAAAGTTTCAAGCAAGCTAGTCAACCCTTCGGGATTTGTTTCGTCTCTATTCGCGTGCTGGACGCTTCGCTACCTGTAAAGTAACAAGATGAGGTGTAAAAGTAATAGAGGCTGTCATATAAGATAGCTTGTGATACTGGAATTCGCAATCAATACGGTAAAAAACGGCTTAAAACCTGGAATTTTAAACGGAAGTAAATTTTGGTGCAGACTTTATTATAAAATAATGTTTTGGATTTTTTAATATTTTTATTACTTTATTATTGTTACTTTTTTAGTCACTTTAAAGTCAAAAATGTTGTGAATATTTTTACAATTCACAATTCATGACAATCTCAACACTATTTTAGTTCAACACAAAAATTTATCCCAAAAATTTAATTTCTGGGAACTATTTTGGGTTATGCCGTGATTGGGCCAGTTTCGGATAGATTGGCGATTTAGGAACCTTAGTTTGGGTAATGCAATTTGTATAACCATAATAGAAGATAAGAAACATATTTTTGAGAAAAGAATACAGTTTCTCTGGTTGTGGTAATGTCATCAATTTTATTAAAGGGCTGTGCAAAATTGCTATACAGTTGTATTAATTAATATTCTAATCATATCCGTGGAGTAACCCACAGGTTAATTCGTCTAAATACAATCTCAATAACTTTTATTTACGTTTTAACTCTCTTACTCAAATGTTTCATGATCATTAGCTGTAGATGTCACTTATCACCTTTTATTGGTGTTCCTCATTGTTTGTTGTTTTTTCCTGTTTCCTATTGTATAAACAATATTCGTGTCTCTACTTCTTGCCGCTCACCCACGTTTCAGGATAACTCTGTTCCGGGATCACTGTTTGAAATAGGTCGTCTTGAACGCGCTTTTTAATGTATTTTCGAAAGTTTTTTATTCACCGTTTGTAAATAAATTCTTTCAATTTGATTTAGATCGATGGATTCATAATTTTTGCGTTTTTTTAACGATCCAAACGGATCAAATTCGGAGAAAATTGCTCTGTGGTCGAGACTGTCTAAGTTAATAATGACAGTGATTCATAACGCTCATTCTCATTTTTTGCCAAAGAACAGAAAATACCTTCAAAATATCTACGACCCGTTCTTTACTAACCAGGAAATCACCGGAAATTCCCGAAATTTTCTGGAAATAAGGCTCGGTAATTTAATACTCCATTCAGACAAATTGCAAATTACTATAAATAATGCTCTGCTATTGGTTAAAGAAAAAGAAAACAATAAAGAAAACGTATTGTCTTTGTGGTATAATGCCGCAATTGTCCTTTTTTAATTTTAGTTATACTAAAATAGAGACGTCAATACAATATCAAATTATTTGCCGGGGGAGGATTTTGTTGGAGGTATTTTGAAGCTTTTGTTGATTGTGAAGAAGTTTTCAGTAGTCAGTCTATCAAATCCATTCAGGTACTTTTGTTGGCTATAGACTTGTAAGTAATTGTTTATACTTTGCTTCCTCGTATACAGTTTATTTATTTTAATTAGTAAAGGGTTGAACTGAAACTTAGAGCTACTAATATTTAATTTTTTTAATACTTGCATTACAAATGTATGTTTAAAACAAGCGTACCTGCAATCCAATTGTTCGGCAAGAACAATAATTAACTGTAACCTGTTCCTTATATAACATGTTTTGCAAATTATATTGACAAGTTTTTCGTTCGTTACAAGACCAAAAATAAAATGGTCCTAGTGGCGAAAGATGCAAATGATGAAAAAAATATTAGCTTCATTGATTGTGTATTAGGATACTTATTAGTTTTCAAATGAAGGTTGTGCTGGTGTTTTCTCTGACTTTACAAAGGTAAACAATCACATTCAATCAATAAACATTTTTATTTCTCAAAAAGTAACGAGACAAATATTTAGTGTGATTTCTATTTAGTATATTTGTATTTAAGTTTATTTCCTTTTGCCTGTCTCAGTTCAACAAAATGTAAACATCCAGGAAATATTTACACTGTTGCAACTTTGAAACACTTGCTGTTTATTATATTTTCTTATTTTTTATATATTATATACAATATATAATCAAAAAACAATTCTAATTTAGCAATTCTAAAGTCGAGAAAAAGTTATCGTTTATGATACGGTGGATCTGCTTTATTTTTGAGCTAGAACTTTTGAAACGAAAGGTGAATCTAGAAGGTTGAAAACATCTGTGAAATAGAGTAGAACGAATTAAATTGCTGTGTATCTCAGAGATAGCTTCCGAATACTTCTTCCTTATAAGTTATTCAAAATCATCATTTACATAGATAGACAACAGTAGATCTAAACCTGATATAGACTTGATTGGTAACAAATACCTTTTAAGTATTAGAAAAATCTTCCAAAATTAGGAAATCCTAGGTTGTAAATAGAATATAAAAATGATTAAAACTTAATTGACAGCAATTCTGTGTGGCATAATTTTGGGTAGTTCTGGGTTATCATTCATGTGATGATTTTGGTAGTTTTTTCGATATTTCGGAAAGACTTTTCATTAATTTAACAATTGTATCTAAATATAAAAAATACCTCAAAAATTGAGAAGTTGAATTCATTTTTGATTACAATAACCCCTCATTTGTAAAGCTTTGAGTAAACTTACAACAGTTAAGTAAACAAACATAAAACTAAAAAATTAGATACTGCAGTTGATACTACTTTTCGTCTTCTTTACAAGACTTCATCAGCTATAAAAAATACAAAAATGCTGTTTGGTTCGTACTAATACAAAAAAGGAGAGGTGCTATCTAGGGATTAGAATAAAAGAAAATAATTAAAAAAATAAATTATTCCTTTTAAGGTGCTAATTTCAAATGGGAAATGAAATCAAAATTGAGGATAAAAGTGTAAAAATTATATTGTATATATACTCTTTGCAAGGCAATTTATTTTTATAATTTTTTACACTTTTTTGTATAAGTACCAAACAGCATTTTTGTATTTTTTATAGCTGAACTTCCAACTCCCTTTGTTCCTCGGAAAGAAATTTCAATAAATGTTCTGTAGAAATCTATGGGATTTCTTCTAAAGTAATGTAAGTTGTTTTAACGTAATTTCAACCAAAGAATTTAATACACAATTTTTCCGTTTCCAATGGAAACAAAAAAGAAAACAAAAACAAGATTGTTTTTTGCTCAATTATCAAATGTATATTTATTATTTCATAATAAGAATTTGCAAAATAAGCAAATTTCCTCATTAACAAAAAAAATTCCGATTGATAAGAATTTAGCCGATATAATTGTTTCAGATTGATTTCATGTTAAAATTCCCAAGCGCTTATTCTAATTGAGATTTTCAATCATGGAATATTATATATGTTAACTGACATTGATAATTATAACTAATAATTATAATATTTTGCATCAAACATTTAAACCTTCAATGATGTTGTTTAAGTGAACATGGACGTAAAAATTAATGAAATAATAATGTCAAAACAAACAATAGGTCAGAGGAAAGAAAAAAATGAAGCGAAAAGAACGGAACCAGCTGACCACAATCTAAAGAAAGATTTTCAATGAAAACTGCTATGAAAGCAATATTTTGACTAAGCTTGATAAGTAATTATGAATAATGATACAAGTCCATAATGATTAAGCACATTGACCACCACCATTATATACTTTTGTAATTGATTGCTTGTGACCATGAATATAAATATTTCTTCCAAATGGCTCATGAAAGTTTATTATTTGTCAGTAAAATTATGCATTATCTATTCTTAGCCACTAAACATATGCCAGTTGAATTTGTGTAGTTGAACTTTACAAAAATCATGCAAATATGAAGATAGAATCCCTTTAATCCAAGCCTTAAATGGATAATTCTATGAAGACGAATAGGAAAAGGTTATGCTGACACAATAAAGGTTTTTTATCACGAGAGCGCAAAGATACCTGAGCCGCTGGCGCTGACTGGTTAATCTAAAACGCGTAAATACTGTATATCCAACCTGTTCATTTACAAGTCTCGAATCGTACAATAAATAAAATAAAGATATTCAACTGCTCCGTTGAATTGATTTAATTATTAAAACGTTGTAAGGTTCCAACAACGCATTTGAGTACAGCTTCATCCAGTATTTGGGTTTTTCATCATAGATAGATCTGACATTGAATGAATGAATGAATGAATGAATG
>JAUEKX010335166.1:0-20666 GCA_031834005.1 Dendronotus venustus
CCCATCTTTAAGGCGGAAGCTATCGACCCGGACAGAGGCTTAAACGGGCAGGTGGTGTACAAGTTATTCAGGTACAATGAGTTCCGCATTGAACCAGACACTGGTGAAGTATTTGCCTTGCCTGGCAAATTGGACGCGGAAGATGAAAACGTAGGGGGTATGCTCATCATCGCCGAAGACAAAGGGACGCCCATCAAAAAGGGCTTTTTACAAATCACAGTCAGAATCCTCGACTGCAATGACATGCCACCCAAGTTGACAATCCACCCTCTGAACAGTGGTCCGGCGACCCTGGCAGAAGGTATGCCGGTTGGAACGATCATCGGGAGTCTGACAGCCGTCGATTACGATTTAACGCCTTCGAACAATAAAATATCCGAGGTCAAATTGACAAAGGGTGGTGATTATTTCGCACTGGAGCGTACAAAAGATGAGAAACTAAACGAGCACCTAGTCATGAGATATTTAATCAAAACGACAAAGGAGATCGACCGTGAAATGACACCCACTATCACCCTATCCGCCCTTGCTACAGATACAGGTAAGCCACCCTTGACCGGAACAGTAAATTATACTGTGCACGTGATGGATTTGAACGATAATCCGCCCGTCTTTGAGAGGAAGATTTACAAAACTGCCATCAATGAATCGAAGCCGATAGGTGCTTTTGTCATCCAGGTGCAGGCTATAGACGCAGATGACGGAGAAAACGCGCAAATCTCGTACTCTATCACCACCAAAAGTGCGCAACAGTGGTTTTACATTGACGAGGGCACAGGCAAGATCATCTTGAACGACTTAATCGACCGAGAAGAGTATTCCACATTCACCATCGAGATTGCAGCACGTGATCACGGCAGAAGCTCGTTGACCAGTTATGCGCGCGTCGACGTCGCAATCCTTGACACGAATGATAACGACCCCGTATTTGTTAAAAGAGATATGGAGTTCGGCTTGGATGAAAACAATAAACTTGATGTGTTTATAGGTATGTTTACTATACTACTAAATTGTCACTTTTTATAAATTAATTTGTTATTTGACATTGAAGTAACCTCTTAAGTGGTGGAGCACCAAAACAGCAAAAATGAAACAATTTTAGCAGGTAGGGATACTACTCTCCCTCACATAGAAATAATTTTTTATATGTAACAGTACTAAAACTTTTTTAAGTATATACATGATTGAACAATAAACGACTAGCTTACTCCCTGTTATATTTACATAAATGAAACTAAAATATTAAAAATTCAGTGTGATCAACTTAAAACGATGATATCTTGAGAACGATTTTGGTAACAGAAAATGTAATCAGGGTGAATTTGTACCATATTATAAATAACTAGTTTTTTTTAGGTTTACAATTTTTTTTTCAGTGTTTTGAAGAAATAACTAAAACTAACCAAATTTCGATATTTAACAATTGGATAGTACAAGTTTGAAATTCGTCGCTAATGCATTGTGTATTAAGCGCTATTAAATGAGAGGTTTTTTTTTCATGTTTATTACTAATTATTATTTTTTTGTCCCTACAGGAGAAATGCTAATTCAAGATCCTGATTTCATTGGCTCAGATCAGCTCGCATGTTCTGTAGATAATAACGATTTTCGTGTTGATACTTCATCGTGTAAAATTTACGCGAACAAAGTGTTCGATCGAGAGCAACAGAGCTCGTACGCATTGACCGCACGGGTGCAAGACGGATTTGGGAGATCTTCTACAGGAGAAGTCACAATCACGATCGGCGATCAGAATGACAACATGCCAATGTTCCATAAACCGTTTTTCAACGTTTCCGTGCACAAGAACTTCCCAGTGGGAAAGATCGCCGTTTTCTTTCAGGCAGACGATCTAGATGCCACCGACAATTCACAATTCAGCGCAGAATTCAAGACGGGAGATGGGGTCTACTTCGATATTGACACATTCTCTGGAGGCGTTAAGCTATTGAGAAATTTTTCGACTGTCGAGAAGAAAACTTTCCTCTTCACTGTTTACGTCACAGACCGATTGAACCCTCAGCCGACGATGGACAGGGCGCGTGTACAACTCAATGTATTACCGCCTTCTAAACGCCCACCTGTGTTTAAGAAAAGAGAGTACTTATTTAAACTCAAAGAAAACAACGCCGTCAATCAGCCAGTTGGGGAAGTGGTAGCAGTGCGCTCTATCTCGGATAGCGGCGCCTTCATCGGCTATTCTATCAAGTCCGGTAATCTAAACGACATCTTCGCCATCCGTGAGTACGGTAAGCTGGTAGCCACTAAATCCATCAATTATGAGGAGCAAAATCGATTCGTTTTGGTGATCGAGGCACAAGACTCGCTTATACCGACTCTCGCTACCAGCGTGAGTGTCGTAGTAAATATCGAAGATTTGAACGACAACACACCGCGCTTTGTCAACAGAAAACATGTGATTAAAGTAAATGAAGGCGCGGCTATTGGTCACTTACTCTTCACGTGCATAACAGAAGATCTGGATAGCGGTGCAAACAGCGCCGTCACTTACCGGATCAAACACACGACCGGACATTTTATCATAGATTCTGTTCTCGGTGAAGTCCGCACGAGTGGTTCACTGGACTACGAGACTTCAGAGAGTCACGTGATCTACGTGGAAGCGACCGACGGGGGTCAACCTTCGCGCTCCTCGCAATTCAAGATGGAGGTACAGGTGGAAGATGTAAAC
This sequence comes from Dendronotus venustus, assembly GCA_031834005.1. NCBI lineage: Eukaryota > Metazoa > Mollusca > Gastropoda > Nudibranchia > Dendronotidae > Dendronotus > Dendronotus venustus. Next base: position 2,693 of record JAUEKX010335166.1, read on the forward strand.
GACAACCCACCCCTGCTTTTCAACAACTCACAGATTGTACACGTCATAGAAAACAACGAGCTCAATAAGCACATCCTAACTTTGAACGCGTCCGATGCTGATGAGTCGTTCAACGGTGAATTCTTCTTCTCACTTCTTCCAAACGACGACTCGCTCTCATTCAACTTACGACAACACGGAGAGCTATACGTAATCAAGTCGCTTGACCGCGAAACCAAAAGCTCATACAACCTTCGAGTCAGAGTCGAAGACCTCGGCGTTCCACCACAGTTCAGTGAAGGGATCGTTACCGTCGTAGTTGATGATGAAAACGATGAAGCGCCAAAGTTTGAAAAAGACCTCTACATCTTTGATATATGGGAGGAGCTGCAGCCAGGCACCAAGGTGGGAGAGGTAGTTGCCAACGATCCTGACACTGGTGACAACGGCAAGTTCACCTACTACCTGCGCGACCAACACAAGGACAAATTCGAGATCGAGACAAAGCAGACGTACGGCAAACACGTTTGCATCGTCAAGACGAAGAAGAAATTTGACAGTGAGACTGATCCTGCCATCTACAATATTACGATCGGCGCCAGCGACCACGGTATGGATGGCAAAAGCAACGAAGTATCGGTACGCATAGTTATTCGAAACGTGAACGACTTCCCTCCCGAATTTACTCGCAAGACACCCTACGTGGCGTGCATCACGGTGGGAACGAGTCGCCGCTTTAAGGTTGTCGCTGTTGCCGCCATCGATCTTGACAAGGTACCAGTACCTTTGACCTATAGTTTAATATCGTCGCTTTCAAAGCAGCATAAAGCATCACTTGAAATCTTCGAAATAGATAAGGAAACAGGCATCATCTACACGAAAGTGGAGATTGACGACAACATCGCCAACAAACAACCGATTTACGAGATGGTTGTGTGTGTTAAGGAAAACAACTTGGGGGGTCGTTCTTATACTAACTATCAGAAAGTGGTTGTTTTTATCTCAACCAAACCCAAGGGGCTCGTCTTCAAAGAGAACTGTCCCCTGGCCACTGTCAAGGCATCGAGCACGAAGGAAGTGATCGTCAAGACAATGTGGAGCACAAGACCATTTGACAAATGGAAATACCGACTGGTTGGCCACGATGTAGAAACGCTTCCCTTTAGTATCCTTCAAAAAACTGGCATAATCAGGCTGTTGCCGAGACACAAGCACTCCTACTACAGGTTGAATATGACTGTCGATGCAACAAACGTCGAAGATCTGAAACAGAACAAGGCCGCCGCCACCTTCACCGAATCGATCGTCCTCAACGTGTATATTATTCTCAAGAACATGTACCCTCCCGCCTATCCGAAGAACCCAGAAACGTACTATGTAGACGAGAATTACCCAATCAACAAGCCGATAGGCACTTTGAAGTTACCAATTGATCGTGACAGAGGGATGGAGGGCAAGTGCATTTTCTCTTTAGAAGAACCGGCTGATGCACCGATCGAAGTGTCGCCGCTCGATGGAGACATTATGTTTACGCGATCTGTTGATCGAGAAGAAATGGATAAAATCGTTGTTAAGATCCGAGTGAGCGACCTCGCTGAGGAGGTGCCGTTGCGTCTTTCCAACACGTTGACCGTCGCAATACACATCAATGACCTGAACGACAACCCGCCCCGGTTCACCTCCCCAAACTGGATGGAAGTCCGAGAGAACGTCGAAGTTGGCACGACTATCGGTCATGTGCATGCTACTGACCCGGACGCCGGCTCTACCAAGACGGAAATCGAATATCTACTGTTAAACGATCACGGTGACACGTTTAAGTTGGACCGGTTCACCGGCTCTCTGAGAACGAAGAAGCAACTCTCCGTAACGGAAAGACAATCATACTACCTCACCGTTGTAGCTATGGAAAAACGTGAAAGCAAATCCAACACGTTGAAGATCCCGTCGCTCAACTCGACTTTCAGTTTGACCGTTCATGTTTTAGATGTGAACGATGAGAGACCTCAATTCAAGAAGAGTGTTTACAGAGTACATGTCAAAGAAAACGAGCCTATCGGAACGCCTGTGGTTCAAGTAGAATCGAGCGACAACGATTTGCTACCCGAATATAAAGCAGTCACTTACGAAATCCTCGGCACGGATCCTCGTGGTTTTTACATCAACGCATCAACGGGTGTCGTTCACACTTTAATCCGTCACGACCGCGAGATTCGCAAGAGATTCGTATTGGATGTTGTTGTGCGAAATATAGCTCCACCGCACGCTGAAGATTCGTGTGAAGTTCACGTTGAAATCGATGACGTCAATGACAATCCTCCCGTCTTCTCGGCTGGTGACAGCGAGACACACCATATACTCGAGAACTCGTTGCCTGTTCCTCGCCCATTCCACACGGTGAGGTATACAGACGCGGACGATGAGTTAAACTCACGTGTCACCTTTTCGATCATTCACTTCGACAACGCGTCCACTGCGATTCGTCTGGACGACAAGACTGGACAGCTGTGGTTGGACAAAGTATTAGATCGTGAAAGGCGCAGCGAGTACCGATTCACGGTGGAAGCGCGTAATGTGGAACCGCCTCGTCACCGAGCTAAACAGAATATCACTGTGGTGGTAGACGATGAAAACGATGAAGATCCTGTATTCCAAAAGAAACTATATAAAGCCTCTGTAAACGAAGGTCTGCAAAGTAACACGACCGTGGTCACACTTAAAGCGGTTGATATGGATGTGGCGAGCAACGCCGAAGTGAGGTACTCAATTGTAAACAGCACTGATGAAGTCCTCGAGCATTTCTCCGTCGATCAAAAAACAGGCGATGTCAAATTGGTGAGTTCGCTAGACTACGAGAAGCGCAAGTTCTATAGGTTTCAAGTAAAGGCTACTGGTTACATCTCGGAGTCTTTCGACATTACATTGGTCGAGATTACGGTGTTGGACGAGAATGACAACTATCCTGTCTTTACCAAACAAAACTACGAGTTCATCGTGCCAAAGGTTCAACTAAATACAGTGATCGGAACGGTGAAAGCAACAGACCAAGACGAAGACAACAATCAAAAGGTTCAATATATATTCCAACCAACTACTACTGAGTTCACCATTAATATTAAGTCGGGTGACATCAGAATCAGTAAGTCAAACCTTATTCTTGGGCAATACCAACTCCACGTCATAGCTTTCAACACGGACCTGGAAAGCATCATGCGAAGTAGAGCGGAAATCCTGGTTACAGTAGGCCCACCCAACGACAAGGCATTGCGATTTCTCAACTCATCCGTGGTGTTCTCCATTGACGAGAATCCACCGAACCACCTGAATCTCGGCAAAGTTGTCGCTCTTTCCGAGTTGAAGGGCAACGCACCGATCACGTATGAAATTCTACCGGACGGCAATCCCGACTCGGCATTCCGCATCGATAAAAAGGACGGCATGATCTCCGTAAACAACCGAAAGGCTGTGGATTATGAGATACATCACAACTTCTTCCTACGTGTTCTGGTCTCCACAACCGACAACAACAACAAGAAAGTGTTGAAGTTGTTGAACGTGTTGGTCAACCTGACGGACGTTAATGATAACGCGCCGCAGATCATCGGGTCGAATCGCACGATTTACATCGCTGAGACGAACATACATCCATTTCTTCCACTCTACCTCCACAAGTTCATAGTGCACGACGAAGACAAAATCGATCAGAATCGACTCAAACTTGGAATCGTCTCGGGAAACGATGACGGGATTTTTCTCATCAACTCGATGTACATGCTGTTCCAGGTCAAAAACACAGACTATGAAAAAAAGAAAAGCCACCGCCTCGTTGTCAGGGTAACGGATGGTGGTAACCCTGACCGACATGCTGACTTGCATCTCCTCTTCTTAGTCGAAGACATGAACGACAACAAGCCTGTGTTTCAGAGAATTGATACAGTCAACGTCACAGAATCGTCCCTAACTGGTGCTCTACTGACACAAGTCAAAGCGACCGATAAAGACAAGAAGATAATTCGTATCCGATATAGCATCAAGAAAGAAGGCTCCTCGCCTAACATCAGCATGTTCGAAATGGACGTGTATAGTGGCAAGATTTTTCTCGTGTCAAAGTTAGATTACGAAGTCAGCAACTCCTACAAACTCCGCGTCTGTGCCTTCGACGGCGTCCATTCTTCGTATGGTACGTTGCAGATCAACGTGTTGGATGAGAACGACCACACACCCAGATTCTCCAAGTCCATCTACGTCGTCAAGCATGTACACTCGCCATTAAAGAAAGACCAATTCCTCGTCAAAGTTGACGCTACCGACCGCGATCAAGGTGATTATGGCTTTGTGCAATACAAGCTGGAGCCGTCGCTTGACCCGTTCATGATCGAGCAGGACACAGGCAAGATCTTCAGCAACAAACCATTTAAGCTCTCTCCAGGTGTTGTTAGGTTGACAGTTGTGGCGTATGATTCGAAGAACGCTAAAGGAAGTCGTAGTTCCGCCGCCCAATTGGAGATACACATAACGCCGCGACAATCTCCAAATCCGAAATTCTATACTGGCATCTATAATCTCAAAATCGAAGAGCATACACAAGAGGGCGTCTCGTTCGGCTCTGTGGAAGCGTATGTTCCCAATCGTTTCCAAAAGCTCGTCTACAACATTACTGACGGCAATGTAGATAGTGCTTTTGCGATTGACGAATCGCACGGCTCCATTAAAGTAAATAACAACTTGGATCGGGAGAAGAAGTCAAGGTACACTTTACACGTGGCGGCACGCGTCAAAGATATTCCGGCCGATGTGAACTCGCTACCGGCAAAATGCATCGTCAAGATCGAGATTCTCGACATCAACGATCACCAGCCTGTATTCGAAAAGAGCGAGTACAACGTCGCCAAGCTAGAAAACATCACGATTGGCACTAAACTTCTTCAAGTGAAAGCCACGGACAAGGACGATCCAGAACAGCCCTACGGTAAACTCGCTTACTCCATCCATTCGGGGCAAGGCGATATCAAGTGGTTTTGGATAAACGAGACAGACGGTACAGTGAAGACGCAAGAGAAATTGGATCGCGAAAAGATGGACACTATTCAGCTAACCATCCGAGTTGCCGACGTCGAAGGTTTGTACTATATTTCTCTCGTGTCTCATTTTTCTTAATTGGGATGTTAAGGCAAAGCTATTTGGATGTTACTGATGTTAGAAATCTGTATTACTGACTGAGAAACAATATGAGATCATTGAGCATTATACCGCTTACCGTAAATGCTCGAATTAGCGCCCGGGACACTTATTTAAAATTTTAACTTTTAGAGGGGGCGCTTATTCGAGAGGAGCGCTAATTTGAGAGGGGGCGCTAAATCGAGCATTTACGGTTTGTCTTTAAAAGGAAAATTAAAATCTTCTAGATAACTAAAATATTAATGAAACATTGTTTCCCATCGGGCCATTCACAATAGTACGTACATGTCTAACTTGGACAGGAGGTCGAACTTCCCATTTCTTACTCACGAATTACCATTCTTAGTAATTTATTGAGAAAACTGTGACCGAGTAATAGAAGATTCGACTCATTATCTGCTGATCGCCGTTAATCCCATACGCACAGTTGTACGTGTTACGTAACAAGGGCAACACCCTCATGTTGTTGGCAACATTATTTATTATAATTCTTCTTTGTTTCTTGCATCATCAAGGCGCCGGTATGCCAGCCTTCACCAGTTTGAATGTAACAGTGTTGGACGTTAACGATAATGAACCGGACATCCAACACGACAGTTATCCCGATGGAGGGTTTAGATTCGCCGAAAATCAACCAGCTCACACTCCTGTCTTCAAAGCGTATGCTACAGACAAAGATATCGGTGAAAATGGAAAGGTAAAGCCTAATTGACATGAAGTCCACTGTTGACACCTCATTTGTCTCCTCTTCACAATGAAATCTTTTTTAAAAACTCCGTGTAGTGGACATTTCCAGTGAACGCATCAACCTCACTATCCACTAATTGAAGAGTTGTATTACAATAGTTTAAAACATATGTTTTTATCTATTTAATTTAGATGTTATACATAGTTAGTAATACAGCTTCGATAAGCACTCATTGGTGGGCCTCTGATTCTCTTTGGGTTACTTTACTGAATTGGAGGGGTTAAGCTGGCAATCGTGAAAAGACGATTTTGACATGTATGACAAATACGATAAGGAAAGCGAATGTTTTAGCCCTCAGCTAAAAGGTATTAGTTATTGGAGATAGCGGACAGATTAGAAACTATGCAATTAAAAAAGAGAATTTCGCGAAAAATGAATCCAACGAGAGTTATTAAGAGAAGTAAAAACGACACCTCAAAGTTTTGGTGAAAAATTGCACGTCGTTAGGTCTAGCTTTATTTTTTCTAGAAAAAAAACATTTTCTCTTAGATTTCGTACAAACTAAAGGAAGGTTTTTCGACCTTCTACATGAACCAATCACTACCTGGTTGGGTCTACACGAAGAAGCCGCTCAACTATGAAGAACAATCCAAATACACAATAACAGTGATAGCCTCCGATCACGGCAATCCGGTCTACCAATCTAGTTTGGAGTTCGTTGTGAATGTAGTTGATGTCAATGAATTTCCACCAGTTATCAAAGAGATTCCGCAACCGTTCACAATAAATGCTGATTTAGAAATTGGAACTATCATCTGGAATGTAAGTGGTTTTTATTATTCTCACAAAGCAAATTTTTAACATCTTTCTATTAGGTTCGGATTACCTTCAGCAACCTCACGAACTATTAGTGCTACTCATGCTACTCACAAAGATTTTATAACTCAAAACTAAAAAGAAAAATCTCAAATTGGCCAACAATTTAGCAAACTATTTTGCGAACCCACGGGCTCAAATCATATTCAAAATCGATGGCCTAAATCATTTTGGTTTGTATCATACCTTGCAAAGAAGCAGATTGATTTATGTGTGCTTAAAATGTTGTGAATTTCAGTTTTGGCTAGATGTACTTTCTTCTGGCTTTCTGGTTTACTCTTCATCTTTAATATGTGTTCGTTTACTTCATTTCCATAGGGTTATTGACATGATTTTTTTCAATTTGATCCAGGAAATCAGTTTAAACAGTAGTAGTTTATGCTTTTCTAGCCACATTCAACTTGCACAGCATGTTGAGTTCCACTAAGTATTTGAGAAATTCGTTGTTCTAAATTCACATCAAAAGCTGAACTCAGAGTTGCAACATTTGTTAGTTTTATATAATTTATTAATTTTGTATTTGTATAGAACTTCTGTGTTGTATCTTAATTGTTCTGCACCAGGTTTCACTGTTTGAATCCACGCCTCCTCAATTTTGTGCTCCCTCCTCCTCTAATCTTATAGTTATATTTGTTATACACTAAAATAATTGATTTGATCTCTTCTCAAAGAAAACAAAAAATATATATTATACAAATAAAAAGCTATTTCGATTTCCCGTTTTTAGAAAGAAAATTTCCCGATTTTTAAAAGTCTTTTTCTTACGACCCATATCATATTTCTGTTTTCTCTCCTTCTATGCTCTATGCTGTCTGATGGAAATCAGTTTCAAGTAGGTGGTTTTCGTTCACTGTTATGATTGAACCCAAGTGTCAGTGTGTGTGTGCCACCAGAACACAAAGTCAGAGCAACGTTGTATGGACGTTGTATGGACGTTGTATGGACGTTGGTGAGAACGGAAAACGTTAAAATGACGTCCTAATAATGTTGTTTTCATGTCATATACATATGGCATATATTGTCGTGGTTGTTGTTTACCAGGCATTGATTTGCTTGAATGCTAAAATTGTTTTTAATGGTGCATTGTGTGTGAGTTGAAAAACAAAATACCAATATATATACATCGCAAATAATGATGCCCTCTCTGATAAGTTAAGCTAAGTGTATACCCAGCTTTATTTGGATTTCTTTCTCTCTCTTTCTGCAGTTTCTGTGTTTTTTTTGCACTCCGTTTACATGGTATCAGTTTCCATGATTCGCTTTCAAGTAGCTCCTCGATAGAATGAATCTCTCCATTACTCTCTTTGATGTTTTATGTTTCCGTACTCTTTTTATTTGTGTTGAACTGTGGATGTTGTTAATAGTGTGAGAGATGGCTTGTTTGCTGATGTCTCGGGTGCCTTTTGTTGTTAAATGTTTTCCTCGAAAAAACGTTCAAGATCAATTTACTTGTTTTTATATTATGCTTTCTTTGAAGTTTTTATTTTATTGAATTATCAGATCATGAGTATGTTCGTTATCGACGTTAATGCATTATTATCATTATTATCATTATTTTACATGTGTAATTCATAAAGAGCTAATTGTATATGGATATGTCAAGGTTGAGACTTTGGCTCATATTAAGCACTACTTATAAATCTTAAAAACATGTTCATCCCGAATCTAATTAATGGTATTCGTTTGTTTTTTGTTTTTTCATCCTTGATTTGTGGTACATAACGAAGGGTTTTCAGATTATTTTCTTTCTCTTTCTCATTTTCAAAAAAACTTCTGGAGTTTTATTGAAAGCTGAACCTCTCATCTTGTATTATGTGTCTAATAATGTAGTGAATGGATATTACTTGGATAATTTTAAAGAGAGGTCTGGGTTTGTATAAGGAGAACGTTTGTTGTTGTTTTTTTTACCATATTTTTTATATCACAGGTGGAATGTAAAAAAGTCTTTTTATTAACCAGGAAAAAAAGCCTTATTTTATATTTTCTCAAGATGGTTACTACACCACTGTTATGACACATCGCATTCTGAAACTCATGACAGTTTTAGTGTACTACTCGAATCTCGTTCTGTTATGGATTACAGACGACAGTTTTAGTGTACTAGTTCTTGTGGATTCATTAGTTTTCAGGTTTTTATTTTTCGAGTTTTTTCGTTCACAAAAGTCAAAGTCTATCTGTCTACTGTTTGTGGATGTAAAAAATGAGAATTTTTACGAGGATTTAGTTTGGTGATTTTTACATAAATTTGCCAGTTTAATTCTCGTTAAGATACGGTGTTTGTTCTATTGTCTAATTTTTGTTTGCTTATAGATTACTGCAAGCGATGAAGATGGAGGAGAAGCTGGTAAAGTCTTTTATTCTATCGAGCCGGAGGAAATGAACTTGTTTTCTGTACAGTATCATACAGGTGTCATAATAGTTAGCGAAGACTTACGTCGTAAAAAGACGACCAACTTTATCGAACCCAAAAAGAACGACGAATCACAGCAACGCCAACGCCGGAATCTAAACGACGACAACCAGGTCGACGGTACAATAAGTCGTGGCGGCGTAAACGATAACGGAGAAGACGACAACGACATCGAGGATATCCGTTTTAAGATTCGGGCGGATAACGGTCCCAACACGACAGCTGTCGTCACTGATATAACGGTACGAGTGAATTACACCTGTCCGGGTTGTGTTATCTACACGTTAGTAGAGACAAAGAAAGAGATGAAAGGTGCTACAACAACCATAGTCGTTGTCGCTTCAATAGCTGTCTTCCTTATGATTCTCTTTCTCCTGTGTATGGCCTACTTTCTGAAAAAGAAAGGCTGCTTCCAGCGGGGCAACCGTCCAGCCACTGGTTTCTTTACCACAAAGAAAGAGACGGGACTGTGTAACTCAGTCGAGCGAGAGTTGTTAAACAGTGGCGCTTCATCTTTCGATAGGCTCCAGCAGCATTTCTACAGTGGTGAACACACTACGGAAAAATCTCACCTCTCTTCAGAGACTGGTCTTTTGCCGGATGGTAGCGGAACTGCCCGTTCAGTATCTGCCGCCGATAAGGCGAGCACGTATTCCTTCGGTATTTACCACGAGCAAGGGAAACCGGAGTCGGAAATCCACCGATTGCAGGATACCCTATCAGAGATGACGCTGATCAAGGAGCTGGAAGATGATTCCGTCTTCGGTTACTCGTCCGGTAAACTCAAGAGTGAACCCACCAAGAGTATGATTTCACGCTCGACGCAGGAGAGTAGCCTATATAGCTTGAGCTCTACCGCAGTGCATAGAAATGGCTTTAATCACATTCCTACGCGTTCAAATAAGCAAGTGGTACCCGCCAACCGCTCAGATAGTCACGAGAGTTTAAAGGATTTCATGGAAGAAGGCGGCGGAGAGGCGGCAGGCGGAATTGACGTTGGAAATTTGTTGTACGCCAAATTGGCGGAAGTAGACGCAGATGAACGGGACGCCATTATGGAAAGTGTGAGGCCGTTCCAAGAAGAAGGTGCTTTATCTTACGGCGGAAGCTTTAGTACTATCATTGGAAGCGACGAGGACTTGCGTAGAAATTTTAATAATTACCCTGCATACAGAAATAACTGGAAGCCAAAATATCGCTCGACTACTAACTCGATATTCTCAGAAATTGTCGGCCGAGCGAGCGGTCCACCGGGACAGCCGCACAGTAGGCCGCCGCCCGCCAATTATAACTACAATAAAAAAGACATTATAAATAGTTCAGTTGCTAAGCAACAACCTCACCCAGATGTAAATAAAAATAATAGGCTGCGTCTTTCTGACCCGGCTAAAAACATTAAAGCATCACCCCACCTAGTTGCACCTCCCAAACCCGTACAGACGGCGCCGCCTATAGATATACCGTTACAAGTATTAAACTCTGGCCGCACCAGTATGCTTTCTTCTGTTACATCTTTACCTCGCTTACCTCAAGAAATACAATCGACGTACACATCTGGTGCGTTGTCACCCAACTTTACGCCAGCGATGACTCCTTTAGTTTTTCGTTCGCCCTCCGTATCGTCCATAGGAACTAACCAAGACGATTTCACCTCCTCCCAAAATAACAGCAAGATCGGAGGTATTGGTGGAGCAAGGACGAATTTCGATGTGGGTTTCAGTAACCTACGTAGATCAGATAGTCGCGTTAGTCAGCTGTCAAGGATCACTCTATCTGATTTAGATATTTCAGATGCTGAAATGGAGCTTTAGCCTATACATAAAATGAGATTTAAATTTTTTTTTACATTATGTTAATTATTATATATATTATATATATTATATGTGTATTATATATTGTATGTGTGTATGTGCAATTTTTTAACTTTTCATTTACATATAATTCTTTAATTTTTTTTACCTGAAAATTTACATACACAATACGTTAGGAATCTTGTTACTTAAACGTCGCAACATCGTTTCAATGTCCTGTGCAGGCTGCCGTTAATATTTTGTTTGGTTGCTTCTCAACAATCACTGCCTATACAATATTAAAATAGCCAAACCTGATATTCCAGTATTCCAGTGAAAAGATATTATTTCAAACGAAATTAACAATGATCGATCATTTTTTTAAACATTGAACATGCTCATCATTGTGTTTTCATTATTTTTTCTTTGTTTTAAATGACTTTCCATTATGTTTTTGACATTCATTGCTTTTTGTTCGAATAAAATAACATGCTGGTGTGTTGATAGCTTAATTAAAGTCTTTTTAGTTAGCAACTTTTTCAATATTCTATTTCGAAATGTTTTCTAAACTCTATACTCTTTCAAAGTTCAATTGTTCTCTCTAAAGAACACCAGTTTCAAATGCCATAAACGAACGAAATGTACAAGCCAGCCAGCGCATGGACGTTTGAACGATGTTGATGAACGATGATGCTGCATCAAAACGCTGCAACCAAAATCATGTATACTGACTAAGAAATTGAATGCTATCTGTTTGTTCGGTACCAGATAGTGGATGTCGGCTGTCGCAATAAACTTCTGTTGTTTTATGTTCTGTTTTCACTATAGGGGAAATGCTTTGTGATTAGAGCAACAAATATTAGCTACATTATTATTGCTATAGCGACAGTTGTTCGACAGTGTTCGCTCGATAAGCGCAACTTCCGCTAAGTGGAACCGTTTCTTTTTGCCCCTTGGCACCAAAATTGACCAAATTGATTTGAAAACTCTTTCTCTTCGTTCCAATAAAAAGCGATATTAAAAAAATTAAACTACTGAAAGAAAATTCCGTATTTAAGATATTTTATACCGTGGCGAATAGCTCACAAGATTTGTCATTTATCGGATTAAGAATTAGAGGAAGTATCCTACTGTGTCACTCTTGCTTCGGAATGGTAAGCACTTTGAACGGCTTATCGAAAAGCTTATTCCTTCTATTAACATTCTAATTGTACAGCGGTGGTCACGTGGTCACGGGAAATTATACTGTCAACAACAAAAAAAGATCTATTGTTTCAATGTAGTCATTTTTTTTCTGAAACGTGCTGTATTCACTCGTCCATTGTATTACTGGCATTGAAATACCGGTTTTGTTGTTTATTTAGCCTTTATACATCGAGATAAATCTAATAATTATTTTTTAGTTTCCTTAAAGTTTTATCTTCTTCTTTAATCATCACTTAGTCAACACACAGCCATAATGTTTCAGTGTGTCCACATTTCTATTATACTCTTTATATATTTTGCTGTAACAAAAGGTTAACTTTTCTTTAGTTGCGCTTTCCAGTGTTCTCCTACCTTAAGGTATTAAATTAGTGCGATATTAAATTAATTCCGCATTTTGCAAATAATTGACTCATTTTTTTAGAATATATGAGAAAACAATCATATTTGTCAAACATGTAACTCTTAAATTGTCTCCTTTTTTTTTTCAAATTTACCCTAAAAAACACTGAAATCGCCAAAATTATTCCGCAATTTACAAAATTTTTGAGGCCAAAATCGCAAAAATTTATTTCGCAATAATTTAATACCTTAAGGTAGTAGGGAAAACAATTGCAATAGAATTCTTTTTTATTTTATTTTGCTTTTTCTAACTACGTCACTATAAATTTCAATAGTGCATTCCTAAAGCCTAAACTTAATAAAAGTTGTTAAATTTTTATTAACAAGTTTGTTTTTTTCTAACATGTGTACGCAGTATAAAGTAAATATGGACATACTGTATTAGGTTAACATTTATGTGCACAAGCTGGTCAATTGTATGTTATAAGCTGCACATCTAACAACATGCACAACACAAATATTTATATGTGTATTCCGACGTGAGACGTTGATTTTATATTTTTTGTCGTCATTTTATTTTAATAACATTTTTTATAAATATATAAATAATACATATAATAAATGATGCCATAGAAACTTAATTGCGTTCCTTAAAATTCAATCACCTTATCCAAAATTTGTTTACCCGTGGGTTGTGTTTTACAACAAACTTTTGGACATGCGATAAAAGTTATTCCTAAATCGTAAAGGTCGGTTTCCACTATGGTATAACTTGAGATAGTGTGAGATAACTTAAACCTAATTAATTATGCACGTATCTCTCACAAATAACACAAACACAGAAAAAAAAAGGAAAAATCTCTTTGTGATGACGTAATATATATCAGGTGTGTGTCGGCATCTTTCATGTTTTGAAAAATAATGGTCTAGCATGAGATAACATGAGATAGTGTGTTCTTAAATTAAGTTGAATCTTAATTCAAGATCACACTAAACCATAGAATAGCGTGAGATAAGGAGACAGAAAATATTATTCACACGTTTCCACGTGGGATAAGTTTCTATACCAATCTATCTCAAGATTTTATCTCACACTATCTCAAGTTATACCATAGTGGAAACCGACCTTCACATAACTCTGATGTTTGATATTACTTCAACCATCAAAATCTTTTTCAGTTTTTTTTTTATTTTACAGTTTTTCGATAGTAATAACCTCAATGCCGATATTGATGCTAAATAATGACTATTTTGTTGAATCTAAAGCCTAAACAAAAGCAACAAATTTTTTTTCACCGAAATATTTTAAGCACAATATAGAATAAATGGACTTTATTATTGTTATAGGACTTCGTTCTTAATAATATCGACAAGAAGCCTTGAGGCTTGAAGATTCCTGCTATACACTCAACTAGTATTGTACCTGTCGTTCGTCAAAATCAAAAACCTATTTCCACTGAAACAGGACAAGCGAGTTTTCGTCACTCAGGAGCACTTTTTCTCTTATAGAATGAACAACAAAGTAGAAGCAAAAAATATATAACTTGGCTTGACATTAAAATAAAAAGATTATTCCTAATATATAATGTAAACAAGATTTCTCAACATAATAGAAATATGCTTCAAATGATTAGGATTGTATTATATTTTTGTGTCAATCAATATTTTTGCTATTTATTCTATCCAAAACACCGCGCAAGAACCAGGCATTTAGCCTGAATTCTTTAATTATAATTAATAGGAGCACAGGCTTCCCGCGTGGTCTCTCTATCTCTCTCCAAGGGGAAATTAAAGATCCCGTCCTGCGGAGTGGAAATCAATAATAGTAAATAATTGATTCCCGCTCCACAGGATGAGATCTTTAAAATTGGACGCATAATTTATTTGAGTAGCAGGCAATTGAATCTTACTTCTTTTTTGTCCTGATACCTTTATGCTATCCTCGCATAGTTTGAGTTTGGGGGATTCTGGACTACAGTATGTATCTATAAAAATAGAACCCTTTTTGCAAAGGAAATAATTGTAATATGATCTCTTGGCATGCTGTGCAATACAATGAGTAAACCAAATATTTTTTGTGCTATTAGAAATCCTTTCTTCCCAATTTCTATAGGTTTGATTATATTGTATAGAATTATTTTGATTGAGGAATTTCGTTAGTAATAAATAGATAATTGGTTTCTCATAAGACTAACAATTGCTTGTATTTATCTCGCACAGTAACGTGGGAGCAATTCCACGTGAAGCAAATTTCGTATGACATGAACATCATAGAGCAGTTTTGGAAATGTTTGTGTTGTTTTTCAGTTTGTGCTGACAGTTTTATGTTTTGATAATGTAAGCGCTTTGGTTCTAAGCCCATTGTCCAGCACACTAAGCTATTTTAGCAGAATCATATACCTTAAGGGAATTTTAGTAGATCTACCAATCCTCCAAATTAGAAAAAATTTGGCAAAATTTTTTGCGTGGATAAGAAAAAAAAAGTTAAATTTGGCGGGAATGAATTTATTTGGTGAGAATGAATTTATTTGGCGGGAATGAATTTATTTGGTGAGAGGTAATATAATTAATGGAAAGTGAGAAGTAATTTTTTAATTCAAAAGGCATTCAAACTCTTTTTTTTTTCATAGCTAGTATAACAAATATGTACAAAACAATCTGAGACTATAACGCATTTGGCATAAAAATTAAATTTTGTAGAAAAAATTTTGGTAATTGAGGTAAAAAATAATAAAATGGGCGGGAAGAAATATTAAAGGAAATTCCCAGATCGATATGATTTCGTGATAGAAACTGAACAAGTTTATCATGTTCTGTGCAAGCGTAGTTACCTTGGATACCAGTAAATTTGTTATTGGTTATCAGGCTACAATGTCATCAACCTCGAAACAAAACAATGAAAAAACCCGCTTTTCAATCATGGAATACTTCAAGCATTCACAAAAAATCGTACCAATCAACAATGAATTGTTAATGAAGAATCTTATCATGGCAGTTTTTTAAGTGTTTTCGTTCAGTAGCGCCTATTAAGAAAGCCTATCCTGGTGTGTAAAATGTTATACATATTACGCTTAAAAAATGCATGGTAAATAGCGAGCAAAGTCAGATCCTATACTCGCCTCTAATAATACTGTGCTCCGTGTAAAATCTTTTATATGCAAAGAGTTTTTTTTTTCCAGAGAAGGTTTAACGTAGTTGTAGTTTAATGCAAAATGTTAACTCTTAAATGATCTAAATTAACCTTTTTTGTTTATATCAACATTCGTTCACCTTATTGAAACATTAAATGGAAATTAAAGCGTAGAAGTTTCTTTCCAGACAGCTACAAAGGCATCGCAAAACCTTTTGTTCTGCTCCGATAAATTTCTTTTTTTATTCAACGAACAATTTAGGCAAAATCTTTGTCAGATGTAAAATCGCGTTCGTTCGTATTGCGGAAATCTAAAACTATTGAGATCAATCTAAAACGGATCAGTCAGGCTACTCTCAAGGATATTTAGGAAACGATAAAATAAATGATAGAAATCTTTGTTTTAAAATTCTATTTTGCACTTATACGGAAAAACAGCTTTTTTAGTTTATTTTGACAAGGGAAGAGACTTTCACCAAAATTGTAAAAATCCATTCACATTGACAGCGTTATATTTCATCTCACCGATGATTCTCATTCATTTATGAAAAAAACGTCTTGACCATCAGTGGGATCGAAGGTGGATGGAACTAAATAACGTGGTAGCGAATTCGGAAATAAAACTATATATTGAAAATTCTATATATCGTTAATATTTTCACCGGTGATGAAGATATAAGAAAATACTGCTTTAAATATGGAAGTAGAAAAGAACGCATTTTTACCTTTGATTAACCTATTGGAAGAATTATTACTTTTCTTGTTAGATAAAATAGGAATTAATCGTACTTTTTGTCGCATAAAATGGCCTTTTAATATTTAGCGTTAGAAGATATAAAAATCATATTTTTAGAAAGCCTCTTTTTTCCTCTTTCTGATAGTGTAAAAATCACATTAAGACGAGCTAAAGATTTAACATTTAAAACAGTCTGAAATACGGTCTAAAATTCCAGCCAAAACTCCACGCTCAAGAAGACAATATAGAGATAGGAGTTCGATAACAATAAAATGCTTGGTGACAGTAAAACTGAAACTGAGGCGAATCTGGAGTGCTTTAAACATTTGTGAAGGAGAGCTATAAATCAATCAATTATCTTGAACTCTTTTTAAAGATAACTCCCTTTTTTCGCTCTCTGGATCCGCCTCTGAATTAACGAAGATTAAGAAAATATCGAAGATAACGACAAGCTTTAATACCAAAAGCTTGATAGATCAAGATCAAAAATCAAGAGAAATTAAAATGTACCAAGAAGCTGGGCATGCTGTAATGTGGAAGCAAGGATTTCATTGGTAGAATCAAAGCAATAAAGGTTATAATCTTTCATTATTATTCAAATCTATGCATTACAGATACTATGCAGTAAATAAAAGATTAACACTATTTGAAGTAATAATAATGAAGGTCTCGACATGCCAATAATTGAGAGAAAAAATGTTTTTTTTGTCATTATCTGACCTACAAAAAAGCCCGTAAATAATAATATTAATGATAATTACTATAACATAAGAAACAACTCGATAAGTATGTTATTCAGAATAAGCAACTACACAAGGATTACTAGTAATCACGGTATAATTGGTATCAAATAGCATCAACCTGCATGCTTTTTTGAAACCTCATTTCCAGAAACATCGGGAAAACATTTACAGCCTTAGTATACATACGCCGGGGAATTACATGTCGGCAATGTTCGTTTATAAAAAATAAATAATGGAAATTCTTTAGCTGTGTTGATATTCATTCATTTCATTTTGAAGAACAATTGGAAGAACTTGAACGCCCATTCAGGACTTGTATTGTTTAGTTTTTAATCAGCAGCTTCTTTTTTGATTGGTATAAAAATTTATTCGGGATTTTTTGTTCATTGCTTATTACTTATCGTTATGATTTTCAAAAATTGATGTTTTTGTAAAAGAATGATATTGATATTTTTTCCGATTTGTTGAAGTGGAATAATTTAAATTTTAAGATGTTGTTTACTCCTGAAAATGGAAATACATGAGTCATATGACATCAAATCATAATAAAGTATATACAAGATTTTTAGGGAAAATGTTTTAGAAAATATTGTTGAAAAAAAACGTTTAAGTGGAACCTTTTGAAACAGTGACAAATAAATAGTATCCACATTACGGAATGAATGTCAAATCCAAGTATAGATGGCTTCTATATTATGGAATGAATGTCAAATCCAAGTATAGATGGCTTCCATATTAAGGAATGAATGTCAAATCCAAGATAGATGGCTTCCATATTATGGAATGAATGTCAAATCCAAGTATAGATGGCTTCCATATTAAGGAATGAATGTCAAATCCAAGTATAGATGGCTTCCATATTAAGGAATGAATGTCAAATCCAAGTATAGATGGCTTCC
>JAUEKX010336277.1:3391-20644 GCA_031834005.1 Dendronotus venustus
CCAGTCCACCAGGTGGCCGCCCGAAAACTACTGGCGGGGGTAGCGGTAGCTTGAGTAAAAAAAGCAAAACAAAAAGTTTAATTCTTTCGTTCGACCAAAGAATCGTCGCTCGATGTCGCCAACACGATCAATGTCGGCACGGCGCTCCGTCTCGCCGTCACGACCGAAGAAGTTTAACGGCAAAACAACTGTCGAGCCCATTCCAGGTATTATCTGTTTTTTTGTTTTGTTTTATCAGAATTTAAGAAAAATGCGCGCAAGTTATGCGCAGAGAATCTAAAAGCATCCTTTGTATTACAAATAATTTTATCAAAAAGAAGCACCGAAGCTTTATAAACGTTATCAACCTAAACTTTGTCAATCCTATTTTTTGTTATCTCAAAAACTAATCATCTTCGCTATGATAATCACGCTCTTGATAATTCTTCATTTCCAGAGACAAGCTTAGAGTACTGCAAACACATGCGTAGGAGAGCGAACGACCCTCTAAATCTTACTATAATATATCATTGCCAGTTCATCGTTAAGCCATCATGAGCAACTTAAAGGTTCGATGAGGTTGGGCTTATGGAGTATCACTGTCACTAGCTTTTTCGGAAAACTGTATCACTGTCACTAGTGTTAATTTATCCGAAACAACTTTTGGTATTTGCGGTTTTAGGCGTTGAAATGGCTCACACAAATTTAAAAAAACAGAGGCGCATCTAAATGGTGTCAAACATCTGTAAAGGAGAGCTATAAATCGATTATCTTGAGATTTTTTTGTTCAAGGATAATAATTTTATTCTTTTATTTCTCAGCGACTGTCTATCGCGCGACATCACCATCACGTCATATGCGTTCGGTTACCGAGCCGACATATCTATCGACAACTGCAAGAAGCCTCACTAATCGTTTAGACGACTTGGATCTTTCGCTTAATGCAACTAAAAGGAGGTATGATATCCGAAAAACGTTATTGTTTTTAGTATAAAAGGTACAAAATTATGTTAAAATTATGTTCGAAAAAAACTCTTACGATAATTTTAGGTCTTTTGATTTGGATTGGTGATACTTCACAATCCTTTTTAAAAAAACTACTTGGCTCCGAATTCCAATCATCTCTGATCCCAGAATTTGAAAGTAATACAGAATCGAGCCAATCGGAACTGTCAAAATTATCAAAATTTTATGAAACTCGAGGCTCAACCAAGAAAGTACTCAAGTGTATACATCCAATTGTTTCCATTTCAGGTTGTACACGTCCACTAACACACCTAACCTGAGCCAAGCGCTCCGTTCATCCGAACGTATCCAGCGACGAGTAGATGATCTGGTGCGAAGGAGGGACATCTCCTACCTGGACTCCGATGTAGAAAGCGACTACTCATTGGATATTCTTCGAGAATCGTTGCGTGACGAGCGAAATGCTTTGAATGATGCTATCAAAGAAGCTGATAGAGAGTAGGTTGATTTTTCGCCAGCCCAAATCACCTATAGAAAATCTTATTATTCTAATTACACTAGAACTCTACGGAAATGTTTCCCCCAATTAATCGCTGGACACATGCATACATGCATGCAGACTTTTCACACATCAAGACTACTCCTTCTCCAACAGTCTTCTAGTTACCAGATGATATTTTTAATATTTTGTTAATATATATATATATAAAAATCACCATCATTCAAATTCACTCACTTCGTTTGAATGATCTGCTTCAAATTTTTTGTTACTTATATACAATTTAGTTTTTGGGTGTATATCGCTTTGTTATTGTTTAAGTGATTGCAAAGCTCATTTAACTTAATGCCACTAGAGCGCGATGTCATTCGCTACTTTAGCTACCATTTTGAAAATAACACACACATTGTATTATACATTATATTTATATATATCAATTACTGTAATATAAATTGTAAATTATTCTTGAATTTTTAGGGCGTTTTACAGGTCACTTAACAGAACTCGATGAATGTGGTAAGAAACCTATATATTTTCTTTATTTTTTCGTTTATTTTCTTGTGAATCTCAAGTTGTATTAATACTAATTTGATAATACACCACCATGCAGCCAATCAGAATACAGAGAGCTCCGCAGCTCGTCACGTGGAAACATTCTAATTGGCTCTGAAGTTCCAGTCTCTCTAGGATTAGTTATTTTTGTCATTAGTTCTTGTTTTGTTTTTAATACGGTATACGCTACCTTTACCGGGACAAATTTTTGCAAATTTCAGTTTAATTTTAATTCTTAAGAGCTTGTGCAACATAACTGACAAATTCGTCCATTAGCAAGAGTAAATCTTCCCAAATTAGTTGAAAATAATTTTTTTGTTTGTTTACATTATAGAAGATGAAGAACAAAAGCCACAAACAACTTACAGAAACTTGAAATGAGAAAGAGAAGATGAATGTACATGAGCTTTTATAAGAGAATTAGTTGCAACATATAATTATGATGGAAATTCTGAGTTGGTTCTTTTATTTTTCAGTATACGGATAAAGTTGTGTGTTTTGTGTTGTGGGGTGAACACTATGTTGTTTGACCATGCAGCATTCGCACTCAACGTAACCTAGTACTATGCTTTTTTTAATTTATAAATATAATATTACCTGATACGTAAACGTGGTTAATAAACGTTTGAGAAAGTTAATATTTGCAAATTTTGGGATTTTTTTGTTGTTGCAAAATGTAGCATTTCATATCTTTTCAATTTTTATTAATTATGATAAATCAAAATTGCGCAAAAATATAGTCACGCCGCAAATATTCTTCTCTATCGTTTGCTGTTTACGTTTATTGCTTACACCTACGAAATTTTTTTTTATCATAGCAATTTGGGGTTTTTAGTTTCGAATACTTTTAGAAATTGGGAATTCATGAATAATTTTAGCACATTTTATTTTTATCTGCAAAATATGCAACACTTGCAGGAGATTTCTGCGTTAAATCAAATTATTTCTAGTTTCGGATGGCGTAATTTAAACTTGTACAAACAAGTGTATTTTAGTGTTGTTGTTTTTTTTAACGTTGGTTTTTAACTTACAAGGTAGTTTTCGTGACTTCAGAATAACGTTTTAGATACACGACTTTTCTGTAAATAATCGATTTAGTGCGCTTCTTCTATCTATCTCTCGAATTGTAGCCCCTACTTTTTACTTTTTACTTTTAATAACCCCCAATCCCCTAAATTTCGAAATTTCGTATAAGCGCCAAATTGATCGCTTACGGCAAAGGAGCGTCATTATCAACTTTGTCTTGAAAAGAATTATAACTTAAATAATTCTTGTGTTTTTAATCTTATTGTAAATTTATATTTGTTGTCTATTTTTTATGTTGTTTTTTTCTTAAGAATTTTTATAGCATTATGCATATGCACGTATAATATTCGTGGTTTTTTGTTTTTTTCGATGACGAAATTTTGTATCATTTGTCGTCAAATTATCACCTTAAATAACATAAGAAGCGATGTTAGGGAAAACAAAAAATACGAAATGACGTCATTAAATCGGTTAATTTTGTGGAAATAGTTCTTTATATTTTGTGTAACACAAGCAATCTGTAAATGATAAGTTATCATGGAAAGACATTTTTATACGTAAATAGTTTTAAAAACAACGATTGTTCTTAAATTACTATACTTCACTTTTGTCTTATAAGCAAAAAAAGTGAGCTTGAAACTTTCTAAAAATAAATCCTGTTGCAACATATACCACACAATACAAATTATCAGCCCCGAAGTGCCACTGCCTTTTGCTGTCAAACTACCTTAAGGGAAGAAATTTTAGCGACAATTTAATTTGGCGGTCCAAGAATTTTTATTAATTTACCGGGAATTTAATTTGACAGTTCAAGAATCTTGAAATTTTGGGGAATTTACATTTGTTAACCAAAGGGTTATTAATCGAAGAGAAAATCAAAGAAAACATTTAATTCAGCACCGGTCCCTTCCAAGAAAAAGAAAAAAGAAAAAAAAACTAATGTTAGACACAAAGATATCCCAAATTTTCTCAACCAGGAAACAAGGAATAAGAAAACCAATTTTTGTACTATAATAACAATAGACGTTACATACATTCATGTTAGAAAAACACCTTGATTATAATTTTGTGTTTTATTATCATTATTCTAGTTGTTTTCTCAGAAATATTAGAAAATTATCAAGGAAACTTTTTAGATACATTCAATTTTTGCCGAAAAAAGTTAAATATAGGGGAAATTTAATTTGGCGGTTCACTGAAAAGAAAAGAAATTTGGCGGGATTTTAATTTTGTGTTTTTTTTTAAAAACAGCCTAATCTTCTTTCCACCAAAATTGCTTTCCTTTTAAGGAATTTGGCCAATGAGTTGTACATATATCAACTCCTGTAAAAACTCACTAAAAATCACTCTATTGCTACGTTATTAGTTGACATCAATTTTTCACGTAAAAGTCAGAAGTTGTATTATTGCACTACACAGACTTCACAGTTTAATAATAACGTAACTAATTATAGCTCAAAAACTGCAGCTCTCTCGAGACCGAAATATTGGTCGAAATTAGTTTCTCTCTACTTCTTTGAAGGTGGATTTCCATTCCTTGAAAAGTGAGCGGGCGGGCGGTAATTATCAGATGGGCAGAAAGTTCGATGAGCGGATACTTTGATTTCCATTAAAATGCGCGGGAAAAACAAAACATGACAAGAAGAAAATGGCGTAGAAAAATAAATATTCAATATTGCGTAAAAAATTTGATACAGAAAATACTTTAAAGAAGCAGATGTGAGTTCGTCGCATATTTGATTTTGAACACAAATTATATGATAGATCTTTTATCAGAAATTATCACCATAGTGTAAAACAATAGTGAAAATATTTAAACAATTTTTAATATTTTAAATAAAAATATATAAAAAAAAGGTCTTTCATAATATTTTATCAAATTGGATCTTAAACAATACCTGATTAATTTTAATACGAGCAAGCATGTTCTTCTCCTGTGAAAGCTTATCTAATGTTTCTACTAAACTTTTACAAAATAGAGTGTTGGAACTCAGTGTCATTAGTTTTATCCAACTTTTTATTACACATGGGTAATTTCAAGTAACTTTTTATCAACTTCATTCACACCCACGGAACGGCTGACATTAGTTTTTTTGTGTCTTTGCAATGTTTTGATGGAGGAGAAACTTGAATTCAGGTTTTGGGCGTTGATGAAGTAGGGGCAACATCGATATCATCAGCACGAGTTTCAGCTTGGGTTTCATTCATGAAATTCATATTTGAAAATGATGACTCTTGATTTTATTATTATTATTATTTATTATTAATTTATTTAACGTTGGTCAACAAGGAATAGATACAAAAGTAGCTAATAAAAACCAACTAACATTTTAATTAACACTCACTTATTTAAAATGATTTAATGACTATAACTCAAATAATAATTACAAGTAATAAATAATAGTTACAAGTTGGTAGTGTTGTTGCTTTAGAACCACTTTTTGAATAAACTTTTCGTTTTTGATTACATCGAACAAAAGCATCACGAAGGTTCTTCCATTCCTTTTTTAAAACAGCAATTATATTTATTAAAGAAAAAGGAACTTCATAAAAATAAGCCCTAAGACTTGAGATGCCCTAAGAGACTACAACTGCGAATAATATCATCAAAACTTTAAATATTTTAAAATTAAAAAGATATAAAACTTTTATTTTTTGAAAGCATCACAATAGACCAAAAGTTCAAATGAGAATTTATATATAGCCTACTAACATGGATAAGTGAGTGTTAATTTAATGTAAACAAAACCATTGAAATTACCTTCATATTTTTGTTCAAGGACTAGATATCTGTTGCCAAGCTAGTTTCTTTTGGTTGATGTCTTTATAAAATGGAGAACGCAAATCCCAAATACATGGATAATTCCTGAACATATTAATCAAGAGTTCTTTTTTTAGCTCTTCTCTATTCTGACTCTGTGACACACAACACACTGTGTAGCTTCTGAACACACAATATTTTAGCACAAAGTAACCATATGGTTACTTTCATTTTTCATAGTCTACAGAACTAGATATATGCACAACTTCACCTATGTTTTTAATGTTCCTTAAAATAACAGCCTTACTCTTTATTTTTCGTCGCTTATCGGTAAATATGTTAACCCAGGGTCGAGCAATCTCACGTTATATTGATCTCACTATTTTAGGTGAAATTATAACCTGTTTTGTAAACTTTTTACTCACAAAAGCATGTTTGTAAGTTATTGCTTATGTCATTTTTTTCACACTAAAAAGGCTCAATTTTCATATTTTGCATGATTTTTATGTAAATACATACCGAGTCAATAATTATAATTTCTCAAAAAGTGTGGTAACCATATGGTTACTACGTGCCGTTACGGTAAAGAAACATACACAAAATTTCTAATCTTTTTGCTTCGAATTACATCTTTTGCTTTTCATTATATGCTACTCAGTTGTTTGTGAGCTTCTATTAGTGATTCTTTTCAACCAATAAATGGATAAAATAAAGTAATTATAATGTTAATGAAGCTATTCAGTTCAATTTAGCTCCAAATTCACACTCAGAACTTTCACATCTTGAATTGAGTGACGATGAAGAATTTTCTGGTATTCAGGATGACGCACCTAATGTAGAAGAACGTCTTGGGGACGCTACTCAATCTGATGGTAGTAGCTGTTGAAACAGTTGAAGAAAATATTGTTGAGGATAATATAGTGAATGAAAATGAGAGAAATTTGTCCGATGATGTCAACGCTGATGATTCAATTCCTAAAGTACCAGATTTAGTCGTTTCATCGTAAATTAACATGTCAAATTATAATAACCATGTGCCAAGATTCAAGAAACAAGAGAAATCCTACATTTGATACTGGATTCTTAATCCCAGAATTGAGTCCAGCACCTGAAGGATCCGAAGATTTGACTCCTATTTGTTGTAAACAGATACAAACAAATACAAACAGTTACGCGAATATTTACATTTTAGTAACAATCTTGAAAAGAACAACCCAGAAAATAAACTTTTCAAGATCCAACCAGTGCTGAATCACGTTAGGGAAAGTTGTTCATTCTATTGATGAGCAAATTAT
The DNA here is from genome assembly GCA_031834005.1 of Dendronotus venustus. NCBI lineage: Eukaryota > Metazoa > Mollusca > Gastropoda > Nudibranchia > Dendronotidae > Dendronotus > Dendronotus venustus. Next base: position 10,470 of record JAUEKX010336277.1, read on the forward strand.
TCCTTCAAAATTACCAAGTTGACGACAATCTCCTGTCAGGTTCATGTAAGATAAGCATGTCTAGAAATGGTAACGAGTGATCACTATTTTTTCAATAGTAAACTTGGGTGTAGATGATTCAGCTTGTGCAGCTTCTCTTCAATTTGAGACGACTTAATATTTCGTAAGTAATCGTCAATGTATCTTCCAAACAAAGTTGCATCTTCTTTAACAATGTTATTGAATTTGTGCATCCATCCATTGGCTAACAAAGGGGCTGGTGGGCTTCCCATCGCCAATCTATCAACCTGTTTGTATGAAGCCAACATGGGTCAGCATTAGTACGTCTCAACTACAAATGTATAGTAGCTTGTTGAAAGTTTCCTTGTCCTTGTCCTTGTTTCAAAGTGACAAAAGACGGTGAACTTAAATTTTTGAAAACTTTACTTCAAAATGCACTCAGGTCGACTGATTTTTAACTGAGAGAGTACGTTTATATTTTTGTAACCTTTCTTGTAACTTTAAGTACTTAGGTCGACCGATTTCAAACTGAAAGAGTATAGTGGTTTTTAACTTTAAAAAAACTTTACTGCATAAAGCATTTATATCGACAAATTTCAACGTGATAGAGTCTGTTAAATTTTATTATTTATAGATTTTATTCCAAGAAACACTTAGGTCGTCCGATTTCAAAGTAAGAGAGTACGGTGAATTTCAATTTTTGAAAGCTTTATTGTTAAATGGCACTATACCGATCGAATTCAAAATGAGAGGTTGGAGTGAATGTTACCTTTAATAACTTTCGTTTTCAAAGGCACTAGGTCGACTGGTTTTAAAGAGAGAGACTAAGGTGATTTTCAAATTTTCAAGAAATTTCATTTCCGAAGATTGCGAATTATCCTTATCCAATATAACTTACCTACTGCTGATCTAAATACTAGTACTGTTTGAAGTACCTATATACCAATATGCCATAAAAACAACAACAAATAGTGTACGGAAATATATATTTCCAAAGAATTGAAATCAAATATGTTTTGATACAATACATCGGGAAATACAAAGTACAAAATTAGGCTACAACATGGGATCAGCTGACCGAGTGACGTGGTCTTCTCATGATAAATGCATTGTTGCCATACTCGGACATAAAAAGAAAAAAAAGAAAAGAAAAGAAACACAAAACACACGGGAAGCAAAAAAACAAAACAAAAAGGGGGGAGGGACAGGCGAGCTCGTGACAAGAGAAAAGTGACAATCCATAAAATTTCTTAAATACCGATTCTAAGGTAGTCAAAAGCATAGTTTTTTTAGTAACGAACATGGTAGCAACTCAACCAAGCCCTCTAATCCTACCTACCCTAGCAACCAAAAACATAAAAACATAAAAGCCTTAGCTACGTATTAAGACTCCAATGACCAAGCAGCATCATTCTACACTTGTACTCTTGGGGGACACACCTCCTTTAATACAAAGAGATCTATTTAATACAAAAGCTAACGTTTTTCTAAGCAATTTAATTGAAGAAACTGGGGAAAGCAGTTGTAAGCAAAAGATGGTCTCTCTCTCCTATTTTTATAATATGTTTCTATTTAGTAATTTTCATTAGTATTTAGAACTGCAAATGTTCTCTTTTTACTTTTTAGCTGTAATAAAAAATTCGCGTAAGAACTTGTCAAGTTCTGGAGCTGCTATTTCTTCGATCTCTTTGGTTCCATTCTTACTTTTCAAGAATCTATTCAGCTGGTTATAATCTGTATTTTCTTTTTTATTGTGTTTTCGGCCTTTTTGGTTATGTATATACTCTATGTATTCGGTAATCAACCTTTCTGATTAAAACAATAGTATCTAAAAAAATATAAGAAGAATGTTATTGTTTATGTCAAATGTATAGGTTGAAAAATAGCTTTACCAATACAAAATTAATTTAAGTAATTTTATTATGTTGATTTTCGTCGCCAAAATCCATCCCAAAATAAAATTTTGGATTTGAGTTTGAATGGTTTAACTCATAATTAAGAATATAAAAACTAGAAATTCTTCGTCGCTTTGTTGAGTTTAAGTCGACCAATTAAGCTACAAGATGAAATAAATATTACCAAATCAAATTGAAATCATTACACAAGAAAGAACCTTACTCAATGATCACAAACATAGTTGGTCTTATTGAATATTTATAAATAATTGATAAATAATGATAATTATTTTTGGTCTACTTAAGGGTTTATTGCGCCACTGGGCCACTGGGCAGTGGCTGGGATTTCAGTATCGGCTGCATTCCAGAATGGAGAAATAAGACGACTCTTTCTCTCCACTAGTCTGGGTGTTCACCTTGGGCAAGTGATACCTCACTCTTTAGCCTCCCCAGTCAGGGTTACGGCACAGGCAACTTTGTCTGCCAACTCGGCGTCATTTCTGGTACCGGCAGTTTTGTGCCAGCATCTCTGGCACTCATGCAACAGTTTTCCCCTCACAGCCGTCTAAGCTTGTTTCGCCGCTGGTAACAAGTGGTTTCCTGCCAAGGGATAGTGCTCTTGCCCCAAGTACTAGTACTAAGTAGGGGCAGCCTTACTTGACAAAGATTCTTAGTTTCTATGGTGAATATTGATTATGATATAAATAATGTTACTGCATTCGAGCAAACCGATGCGCCACAAAGTATGGTAGTGGTAGAAAATAGGCGAAGTACGTACTCTCATAGAAAGCAACGACTTAATATCGCTGCTTGGAATGTTCGTACAATAAATGATAGTGCTAACTCGTGTTGTCCAGAAAGAGCAACAGCTATAATCTCCAGAGAATTAGAATCAGCAAGAATTGACATCTTTGCCCTGAGTGAGGTGAGACGAGAAGGAACTGGAAACATCGTCGAGAAAAATCATGCCATCTACTGGAGTGGGGGAATAAGAAAGAAGCTGGCGTGGGTTTTTCAATCTCTAACAGGTTTTCAAACGCAATCCTTGACCTGCTACCGGTTTCAGACAGAATAATAATATTAAGATTTCAGTTAAAGTCAGTTGATTTTCTGAAGGTGGTAAGTGTATACGGTCCTACAATGCAACTTGCAGACGAAGAAAAAGAACATTTTTATGAGTCTCTCAACCAGGTTATCAACGCAAATGAACAAGACAAGATTAAGCGTGTTGGACGTGACTGTGAGTTATGGCCCTACGTTTTGGGCAAACATGGTATCGGAAAGATGAACTCCAACGGTTTAATTCTCCTCGAATTCTGTACCAAAATCATTTTACCGTGATGGGATCGATGTTTTAACCCAGTAACCAGTTCAAATGTACATGGAAGCATCCCAGGTCAAAACACTGGCACCAACTGAATCACGTCGTTGCAAACAAATCTGCAATTATTGGAATAAGCGTTGTCAAGGCAAACATCAATGCTGACTGTTTCATTGACCACAGGCTTACTATTTGTACGTGCTCTTTTACCATGAAAAAGAAGAAGAAAGCAGAGAAAACTCCTGCTAAACCTTCAATAAAAATTACCTTAAAAAAGATTGACCTACTTCAAGGTTATCTGAATGAAAATCTCCCAGAATGTTCTTATACCGGGGAGAGTTTTAAAGTAACACTTCAAAACGCTGCAACCTACACGTTTGACAAGCGGAGAAAACGGAACTCCGACTGGTTTGACGAAAACGATACATAGATCCAAAATTTACTGAAAGATAAACATTTTAACCGCCTAGAGATCCAAAGGAGAATTAGGGCAATGAAAGATGCCTGGTTTTCTAGAAAAAGTCAAAGAGGCAGAATTCTTTCACCAACAAAAGAGACAAGGTGAGTTCCATGCTATTATTGGCGAAGTTCACGGTCCCAAATCCAGAAATACTCACCAAATCAGATCAAAACAGAGTGAAATTTTGATTACACCAGATGAGATCAAAGACAGATGGGTCGAACACTTCTCAGACCTCCTTAACATCACCACAAATAGTGAAAAAAATGTTCTGGATGAACTCTATCACCTACCGGTCAAGGGGGAACTTGATCGTCCTATTACTGAACGTGAACTTGATGAAGCCCTCAAAGGAATAAAGCTTTGAAAGAGTCCAGGACTTCATGGTATTCTACCAGAGGTTTTAGTTCACGGTGGCTCAACTCTAAAAACGTTTCTTTTCAATCTTTTGGACCACAGAAACTGTACCAGCGAATCTCGTTAATCCAAATCTCGCGGTTCTTTTTAAGAAAGGAGATCGGAATGATTGTGGCAATTACCGTGGCATCTCCTTACTGAGTACAGTCAGTAAAGTGCTGGCTGATACCATCTTTCAAAGGCTCCAATACCTTTTACAAGATGTCTACCCTGAATTTCAACACGGATATCGGTCTGGAAGAGGTACGATAGACGGGATTTTCACGGTGCGTCAATTGATGGAGAAGACGAGAGAGCAGCGACGTAACCTATATATTTCGTTTATCGATCTTACCAAAGCCTTTGACTCGGTCAACCGGGAACCTTTATTCATGATACTCGAAAAAATCGGTTGTCCTCCCAAACTGATCTGCCTGATAAAGTGTTTGTACACAGACGTGAGCGCACGACTTATTATCGACTGTGAGCTTTCAAAGTCGTTTGATTACAGTGGTGGTGTTAAACAAGGCTGTAAACTAGCCCCCACCTTATTCGGTATCTACGCAGCTATTTTACTCTGGGTAGCTTTCAAAGACATTCAGCATGAATTTTCCATTCTAGTGCGTTTTCGAACTGATGGTAATATCTTCGACCTGAAAAGACTAAAATCCAAAACTAAGGTTTTCTACGAATTTATCAGGGAAGCTCAGTACGCGGATGATATTGCTGTTATGAATGGTACTGCTCACGGGCTCCAATCTCTCCTCACCTTATACAATGATACCTCCAAAAGATTTGGACTCAGAATCAACGCAAAAAAAGACCAAAGTGATGTGCATGGGTCCCGAACACGATTTTTTCGTTGACATAGTCAAGTTTAAGAGCGTCGAACGTTTTCAAGTATTTGGGTAGTTATGTCAATCGAGCTGGCAACCTCAAGGCTGAAATTACGGCTCTTATTCAAGCAACTTCTAATTCGTACTATAGTCTAAAACAACAAGTTTGCTACAATGTTTGCTACCAATCTTGCTATACGGTAGTAAAACGTGGATCCTTTATGCACATGAGATAAAGTAACTGCGTACAGTTCAGCAGAGACACTTGAGGTCTATAATGAAAATCCATTGGAACGACTTTGTAAGTAACGAAGCAGTTCTTGCCCGATCCAACATCGAAGATGTTGAAACACTGTTAGCACAAAATCGTCTTCTCTGGCTTGGACACTTTTGCCGTATGGAAAATGGCAGAGTGGTGATTACTATATGGTGAACTAGCTGAAGGTTCGCGATCGGTCGATCGACCTAAACTTCGTTTTAAAGACAACTGTAAAAATATTTTAAAAGCTGGAAACATTACCGAAACTTGGAGTGACACTGTGAAAGATCGATAATTAAGGCAGTTTCAAAGTCAATAAATGTCTCTAGGATGGAAAAGTATCAACGAGCCAGAGAAAAGGAAACGATAGCATATATGTACTAATATATGCTATATCTGTATGTATTTCGCTCTCTTACTTGTAAGATTGAGCACTCTACAATGTCAGCATGAGTGTTTGCAATAAACACATCTGATGAAGTCTCGAAACATGACGAAAATTAATAACTAGCAAGCTGTCTTCTTATTTAAAGTTTTTATATTTCTGCTGCTTATTTTTTGGTTTTATATATATATATATATATATATATGTTATTCTGCTAATGTATCTGACAAAATAAAAATAAAATTATTGTTGAAGATTTTTAAATATGTTGTCTGACTCTGAGAGCGATTTTTAAACAAGCAGTGAACATGGAAGTAAAAGATTAACTATACGTTTTTACTCTCCTCTGGAGAGTTTTGATCTACTCTAGAACGTAAAAAATAAAAATTAAAGTCTTTCAAAAATATCATTTCGGATTCCCGAATCGTGATTTTGGTTTTGAATTACTTCCTTTTTTTCTAGTTTTGGCAATGTTTTTTGGGATGTTTTTTGGGAGAGTTTTTTGGGATGTTTTTGGGAGAGTTTTTTGGGAGAGTTGGATGAACGTAGGTGTAAGTGTAGGTGACTTTTGTTTTTGTCCTTCGATAGATTTTCCCTCTTAAGATTTTCGTCCCTTGGTAATCCATAACAACTGATGTTTTTGATTTAAAAGGTATTGCTGTTACAATTAACTGTTATGCACCAGGGCATTCTTGAAATCCAAAACAACTTACACGATATAACTCTTTTATAAAATCGCAATGTATTATCCCGACAGTTCTCTTCACTCTCTTAAAATTACTACTATAAAGAGATGTGCCGTAGTGACGTTATGAAAATAAATCTGTTTAAAAAGAAGAGTGTTTTTGTAAACAATAGAAAACATTACGACAAAACAAGATATGTTTTTAGAGTAATCAAAATATGCTGATTTCATTTTTAATAACAAGAATGTTATATTCAAAGGCGCATTCTTACCGAACAAATCCGTTAAACAAACTAATTTTGAGTGTGTTGTATTTGAATCTGTTGTGTAGATAAGATAGGTTATTATAGGTTTGAGATTTTTATTTGAAACTGTTTTAACTGTTTTATACTCTATTTTTTAAACCTGATTATGGATACAGGCTATCCAAAATATATTGTCGAAATAAATAAACAGTAATATTTAATGGTGAATTATCTTCAAAATACCTTAATATATATCCAAAATACTGAATATTATTACAGCAATTCTAGAGTTTCATTCAAAAATTTTAAAACAATATATAAATCCTCTATTGATATTTTCTTATACAAGGAATCTATTTTAATTATACTCAATACAATCTATCATAACAACCAACATTTACTTTGAAATATTTGTCGTATTCATTTACAAAGGATTTTGATTCGGCCTATGATATAGGTTAATATTATACGTAAATGTCTCATCGCAACCTTTTTTCTCGTGAGTATCCAATGATTCATTCAGTTGAATCACTTAATCACTTATAAAAAATTAATTATTGTTCTAACAATTGATGAAGAACATTACTATGAGAGAGAGAAAAAAATTATATACCTACTACAATTTCTTATGATCAATGAAAAAAACGATGAAGGTTATCTTAATAGCTAAAGTCTTTGTAATATTTGGATTAATTCAAACTGGCTATAGTTATGAGAAAGTTAGAGAAACATGGAAGAACACAACTGAAGGTATCAATTTCAAAATAAAGAGATCATTATTTACAAAGATCTCTAACAGGAAATTCAAGATAACTGAAAATGTCAACATTATTCAACAAACATACCAATCAACGCCAACAAATTGTGGTAAAGCTTGTCAAGATATTGAGCCATGTTTAGGTTTCTTATTCCGTCGGAACGTACAACCTTTGACTTGTCTTTTGGTAGATCACTCTGTTAATATGATAGATTTGGAAGATGATAACAGTGCTGATTACTATGAAATAGAGGTACAATTTGTTCAAAAATCTACAGTCATATGATGTGGGAAAAATAGGACTGAATATAAAACGTGACTGCTTTTTTATTCATGTGTACAATATATTGTTATAAGTAAGATCCACTCTCCTACTTCCATCAGAACACATACAGGAGTTACATATAATAATAAAAAAATAAATTGAATGGATTACTGATATTTCTTTATTGTTCGCAATCATTATTTCTTACACTAAATTATCTAGTTTTTACTATTCCTTATTAAAACTATGAAAGAACTTGAATGCCAAAAAGTCATTGAATAATCGAAAACGGGTCATAACTACCTGTATAAAGAATTCATTAAGTTGAGTATGCTTTCCCCTGGACTTAATTGGATTTAATACTTTTTTTAGAGCCATTGTACGAAGAATCGAAAAGTTTGTAACACCGGACAATGTATACCTAATCTACAGAATGATTCATATACTTGTCAATGTCCAGCAAGTTATACTGGTAAACATTGTGATGGTAAGTGGATATTCTGAAAAACTATATTTAATAATAGCTTACTAAACTTGAAAAAGATATTAAAACCATATGAATTTCTTTACTCTCATAAGCAAGTGACGAATTTTATAAGTGAAAAATACTACACGGCATCCTGGGAAGTATTATTAAAACTATCTGAAAAGGATGTCTATGCTAATGGAGACGTTAATTTATTACAGAAGGTATTGAGGCACTAAAAATACAATAAAACTGAAATTTTAATTTGAACCTTTAAAATTAGTATTTGTCATAAAGCCTAACAATAAAGGCTATTCATCAACACAAGACATGCAAGCGCTTTTACTGAATATTTCAAGATTTTTATCCATATGGTTGACACAGACTTTGATAATTGGCTTTTTTGCATAGTCTTTAGTTCTATTGTGTTTCTATAGCAAAAGTGGAATTTGTCTTTCACATAAATACCGCGATCATAAATGATTCCAGAAAGACCCATATTATTAGAAAGAAATAATATTTGGCAAACACAATAATAGAGAAAACAAAGTACCAAACAAAAACAACAACTTTTTAAAGATTTTTATGCCGAGGTTTCTATCTTCAGTATATAATAATATTGTTATCGTATAATTTCTTTCCAGCTTTTAAACCAACAAGGGGAAATCTTTACCGACGAATCGCCGTATGGCCTAAAGAAAACTTTGTTTCGTTTCAATTAAAAGTGATGAGTAACATTTTCGAGTGGACTAATGTTTTCCACTTCACAATAGGATACAATCAATATTCATATGGTGATAGATGCCCCGCTTTCTTTTTAAAAAATGATGAATTGTTTCTTGCTACTGCCTTAAATGGAGACAGTAATGGCTCATTATATAAAAAGTCAATACCAAAGAATGTATTCATCCCATTTTATTACGAACAAAGATTTAATGCTACAACAGAAAATCATGTCATCAAAGCGTTCCTAAACAACACTCTCATTGAGGAAGTTGTTAATAACGATGCGAGGGATTTTAACGATGTCAAATTGTATTTTGGAGACCCTTGGTATGATCCTGCAGATGTTATCGTTAAAGATTTTAAATTTGGTATCTTTTAGCTAAGAAACATTATATATGCAGAAGTGTACGTAAAAGAACATTTCGATGGCAATGACTTCTAAAAGCGATTATGGTAGAGAAACTTCCGGAAAAAGACAATAATTGAATTTATTTTGTTGCTATTATTGACCTTAACAAATGGATACCATACAATCTTTTTTATTCTTTTAGTATTGAATGTGCTTGCCTCTGAATTATCAACAAACCCGATAGGGTTATCATATAATTTATTAATAATCTGTATATAATGGTCTATCACATGAAACGATTGGATTTCAAATTATATCTGACATTAAGGTAATACGAGCTTCATAAATGAATCATCGAATAGAAATTGTGTATCCAGTCAACTCTAGACTTTCAGGACTCTGAACTCAACTTTTTCTTTGTTAGTAGATTCATTTCTTACTAAGATAATTGGTATTCTGATGATTCTTGGAATTAATGAAACGTATTAATTCATTGAATTATCAAGTTATTTCTTTTTCTGTGTTGCAAATTTGCGAAATATTTTTTGATTATATTTAGAAACGATTTGTCTTTCATCACAACTTATCATAACGACATCTTTTGACATACTTATGTCATAATAAGGTATAATATACAAGCAACTGCACAAAAATATTACTTCCACATAATGTTTTACAATCTTACAATCAACTACGCATCAAAGAGGGTTTGTTTGTACAATAGGTTAAGCCATCTCTCAATAAACAAGTCGTTAGTAGGAACATGACTTTATTGTTATTGACATTTTTATTATTCATTACCAGTATGTGTTTTTTTCTATTGGGAATTGTTATTGACGCACGTTTATTGTATTAACTTAATTTCGTTTGTTAGTACGTATGTTGATAATTATTGTTTATATCTAAAGACCATAGTTGTTTAATATAAAGATTGCGTTGAAGAAACTATTTCACAGTTGTTTGTATACTATAGCTGTAGATAACATACGTCTAGTTTTAACTCGAAAATTTAGGAACATATTATTATGGGCAGTATCGAAATACACATCCACCCACACCCACCCACACCCACCCACACTCACCCACACCCACCCACACCCACCCAGAAAAATGCTTTAAATATGCACACC
>JAUEKX010338496.1:0-20622 GCA_031834005.1 Dendronotus venustus
ACAGAAGTTGAAAAAAGTGAGAAAAACTGGTTTTCTTAAGCAAGCTCTCAAGGTTTTTACCTCCTATAGAGAAACGATGGAGAGCAACGCGCGGAGAAAAATCTGAATTACGGGAAAGGTGTATTATGATGAATCCCAAGATAAATGGGCCTGCCCGCTCTTGCCCATTTTCATTCTTTTTATCTCGTCACTTCTTTTTAGCTTTTTGGATTTTTCTTATCCGTGTTTTCCCATCATTGGCAGGTTAAAAAATTCTTCTTTTTTTGAGCTAGCAACAGAAATGGGTTCACAAATTTTGATTTTGGCACTGAAAGGGTTAAATATATATATAGGTTCTTAAATTTTTCTGAGATAGAGAGCTATAACTGAGATGTATCTATAAGCTTATATAACGAGCAAACTACATTTAGCAACTTTCAGAAGTCAGGAAAAACAGTGAAATTAGGAAGACTCTTAAGAAGCTTCCACTAAGAAGACATAACTTTCTAACAAATGTTTTAGATAACCCAGTGTAAAGTGCAGCCCATCAAACTGCTCACATTGAAGTCATGAATGAAGTTTAATGAAATGAAGATATATATAGGTACTGAAATTATGAGCAATTTTCATCTACAGAAAACTTTAAAATGAATTGCTTCAAACAAGCCAGACTGCCAGACTTAATATCAGACCACTTTAACTGAAAGCATACAAGGAAAATAAGTGCAATTAAAAAATATTGCAAACAATAAACAAAATGTAAACACTCAAAAAAAAAATTTTAATCTATATATATTTCAGCCATATTATAAAACCCAATCCATCACGTGTCCGTATTGTCAGTTTTATAAACAGAATTACGAGAAAATCTACAGAAGTTTGTCTGATGATGTTGACTATTGTTTGACGCACACAGGAAGTGGTTATCGCAGCAACCATCATCGACGTATGATAGGTCAAATTTGTAAAAGCGTCGTGATGCAGAATTTTGTGTTGTCAGCTTCCATCGTTTGCGATGATTATTGTTTATCGCTTTCACTCTTTACGAATGCGTACGCTCTGTTGGAAAAGGATGACTTTTTAACGGCAGCCGACAGAATGTTTATGCAACCATTTTTTGACAAAACCTTTGCCGCACAAAATATTCATTCCCCGTTTTATTTAGAGAAGTTTCTGATTGTAAAATCCTGCCAAATAGCTGATACCTTAAATGCTCGGTTTAAAACCCTGGGCGCTTATTTTCACTTTCCTTTTTTTTTGGGTGGGCGCTTATTCGAGAAGGGCGGTAATAGAAATATTCTTAATTTGAGTTACTCAATTTTTCCTTTTTCATAATACAGTCCTCTCTCTATAACTCGAACACTCAGGGGGAACGCAAAATCGTTCGAGTTATGGAGAGTTCGAGTAATAGAGAGTTTCTTAGCCAACCGTGCCAACAAATTCGTCCGAGTTAAGGAGAGATTCGAGTTATATATAGAGAGAGGACTGTAACAGTAAGACTTTTTACAGAATAAGCTAATCATAGAAATAGTTTTTTTTTTTCAAATTTCTTTTATAGCGATTACTTCGTCTTCACTTTTGTCCAAAACGAAAATTCCTTTTCCAGCTTCTTCAATATCAGACTCTGTAACATGGCTGACAACAAAATGGCCTAAAAGTGACGCAAATTTTATAGCCAACTCAAACTGTCCCAACAAAAAATTATGTTTAAGCTTTTAACAAAATATCCGATATAAATTACCGAGATCTTTCGAGGCGACGAAAATTCAGTGCAACAAAAAATAATTGTCTGACACTGTTTTGTCCGATAAGGTAGCCCCAAATCCGTCATTCGAAATCATTTCTTCGACCCGACGAAAGATAGTATCAGTTCACATTCAACCAAATTGCATTTGTACTAAAAACTATGGACGCCGATTGGACGGCGTAACAACGTTATTTTAACGTCGTGGTGGTAACTGAGAACATAAAGATGACAACATTCTATCTATCAGTTATCTACAAAATAATATCATCTTTTTCTTAAAAATAATTTACAAAAATTACAGCTCGTTTTAAATAAAGATTTCTATGTTTCTACTAAAAAAAGGAAATAGACATATGTATAGATATATACAAAAACCGAACTAAAAAGCTCTAAGTAACATGATTTTGTCCCTTAAAACCAATTTCAGGATCGTTGAGTTCGAGTGATGGCCTAAAATTAAAGATTACTAAATTGAATACAATTGTTATGATTTTTATTTTTACGAAGGAACTCAATACATATATTTAAAAACTTTAACTAAATTAGTCCCCAAAAGTCACGTCGCTAACTTGTTTTCTTCAGGGATAGTTAAAAAGCCCTACATGTCGTAGGAATACTCTTTCTAAAGGAAATCGATAGCAGGCTAGAAACGGAGTTCAGTCTCGTTTCTGGCCCAATGCCATGATGTGAAGATAGTGAAATTCATAAAATCTTCTGGTTATAAATTTCACCTAGCATTTTATTTTATGTTTATGATCTGCATCATCTCAGAATTGATCATTTTTTTTATGACCTCATTAAGATATTTGGGATAGGGATATTTGGGATAGGGATATTTGGGATAACATCTGCGAAGAAGAGTAAAAGACGACTATCTTGTAGTGTTTCTCAATGGATAATGGTATTTTTGTTCTCCTGCGCATGTATTTGCCGACTTTGCTACGTATACATACCCGATATGCAAATGCTGAATATGACCGCGATTCGTTCCATAAACTATTCCGACACCTGGGAGAGGGTGAAACCGGATTGTATTAACACTGACATTGCTTCTTTGGTTTCGTGTACACGTATGACGTACGTTGTACAAGGGCTAAAGAAAACAAAAATAATGGAAAGATTAAGGGGGTAACTACTACACTAGGCAAGTTGACCCGGAATATAGAAAACGGATCGAGACGAAACTAAATGGCGGACTGGCTTGCTTGAAACTTTAAATGGCGATATGTTTTAAATAAAAGTATTAAAAAAAAAACTAGAATAAAGCATTTTGTATGGCATTTTTGTTACTGGCAAAAACCTACTTTAGATTTGTCGTTCAAATTAGCTTTCTTTCCTTTCGGTAATTCCAATATCTGGCCAATCAGCTGTATAAATACATAAACAAAAAGAAAAAAAGAAAATAAATGTGATTATAATCAATGACCAAGAATTCACAGACAGCACACGACATTAGAACGTTGTACAGACGTAATTTCAATGTACACACAGTGTCGTTCTATCGTCTTCTATGTGTTATCAGCAAAACAATAGAATATAAGGGAAGATCAAGGGAAGGTCAAAGGAAGCGGAGAACTCAGGTTGAGTTACTGGGAGTTTAGTGTATAAAATTCCTTCCTTTTCGAGAATCTGCAAGCCTAGACTACAATATCCTCCTTCATAAAACATTTAATAAAACCCAGCTGGCACACGTAAGAACGACGTTGGAGTTTTGAGTTATCGGAGGATAATAACCCTAAGGATCGGTAAATGGGGTTGAGCTTATCAAATGTTCGACATATAAGGGGTTTCAAGTTACCGAGTGATTTTTTATGAATTACTGAAAGTTCAAGTTATCTAGATACAGTATTTTCCCAGTGGAGTAATGAAATTTAATTCAGCGGTGAAAGACAATTAAAAGATAATTAAAGTAATTAGCCTTTTACAATACTTCAAAAAATGCTACAGCCAATAGTCGCTTGCCGCATGATTACATATAATTAAAACAAACAAAACAAATGTAATTAGAAGAAAATATATTATCTGCATATGCACCTGATGTTCTGTAATCTGCAAATGTAATTTACGAGACGCCAAACCAACCAAAATGTAATTGTTGAAATGCGAGAAACTAATGGAAACTGCGTTCGGGCCTTTATGAAAAAAAAAACACATTAATTAAAAACTTGAGAACGTAGAATTTCTTTTACGCTTACACACTTAACAAAAAAAGAGAGAAAAATCCATAAAACAACCCAGTTGATACTGGCGAATGTAAATCCACACAAAAAAATATTTATCTACTTTTGACAGAGACTAAAATTTTCCTTCTGAAAAGCAATTTTTTGCCCCGAGATTTTTATCTGAATATATCAATAATTTTGATGTCAGAAATTATAGAATATAATTAACTGCTATGAACTTGTCGAGGAAAAAAAGTTGGTAAAGTTGATTTACTTCACTTTACAATTAAATCAAGTATTTCTTTTAAGCAAGTAAGTTCAAGGGAACGAAAAATTCGGTCCCCAGTTAGCAAAAGTCCCACTTATCCAGGACCTCACTTATCCAGGGTCTCACTTATCCAGGGTCTCACTTATCCAGGGCCTCACTTATCGCAAGTATACTGTAAATACAAACCGTATTTCCTTGAGTATATACATTCACCAAAACTCTCTTTCCTCAACGAGATCACTTTGAGTTGTGCGTCCACAGGGAATCCGTATTGACTCGGAACGAAAACACCGACCAGGGAACCGTCTTGTGATACATCGACACTCGAGTCGTTGTGTATTTTGCAGAATGGTACAATGACGTTCTTATCTTCTATAGAAAAAAGAAATTGAAGAACATTATTATTTGTTAGTGGAATGCTTTAACCCCCATTTCGGGAAAATGTACCGTCAATTGTATTGCTGGAATCGTTTTAAGGGTTTGAGAAAAAAAAAGATCATGAGAAAATGTACGATATTGAAAGAGACATCTTTTGACATGACAGCACATTTATCCCAGCGAAGTATACGATGTTAAAACGACATCAAGACGTCGTACCAACGTCCATACAACGTCATTCTAACGTTGTGTACTGTCCAGGATTATTCTCGACTGTGGTGAGATATTATCCTAAATATTACACTAGTGGCCTCTTTACGAAGAGAAAACACAATCAAATAGCTTACTGTTCGATATTTCAGGAAGTCGTTTTGGGCTCGAATCCCAAAACTGTAACCGATGTGTTGTATCTACAATATTATTAGCCACAGCCGCTTTACCACTGCCAGCAAACGCACCCGCAATGGCCCGGTTGACAGCAGTTTGAAGCGCCACTTCCGATTGCTCATCCTCTTCCGACGCTATAACTACGGCCGTGTGCACATGGTGACTAGAACGAGCTGTTGCCGTAGCTACTGCCCGTTGTGTAGGAGCACTACTTAGATTTGAGATGCTAGTCGAGTAGCGGGACGAGGGGAAAGAGACAAAGCCGTGGACTGGGATTGATGATGTGGCGCTCTCAACGGATATATCAAGCTCTGTTGATGGTACAGACTATAATACAAATAACTTCTTATACAGAACAAACTGATGATATAGAATGTATTCATTCAACCTGACACATGATAGAAGATTTATAAAAAAGGCTTTTTATTTGAGCATATCCATTGTAGTGCATTGTTAGCCGAGTAAAAGCTCTTTTTTAAAAAAAAAAAAAAAAAAAAAAAAAAAAAAAAAAAAAAAAAAGACAAATCTTTAATTTTTTCTTAAGAAGATGTAAAATTTACACTTGCTAATGTTATATAGAAAATTGGTTTATTTCAAACTTTGAGATTAGGAAAAGATGTTTATTTGTAAAAAGTATACCCCCCCCCCTCCTCCATTAAAAATTGCTTTTTACCCATTTCTTAATTGCCTTCTTCGTAATCGAAATCTATAATACAACAATCAAATGCGATACTACGAAAATTAATTTCGACACTTATGAAATTAATCCGCAAATGTAGCTCTGACATACCGATGTGTGGCTTTCTTGAGCAGCTGTCGCATCTCCCAATGTGAAATTCCAGATCTCCGATCGAACACGCCTTCCGACAGTGGAGTTACTTAGCGAACGAACAATATTCGGTAAGTTTCTAGACGAAGCAGGATTCGTGCTTTCTTCTAGTCTTTCTTCGAGAGACTCCTAAAGAAAAGTAAAGGATAAAATTATACATAATATTCAATTTTGCAGGTTCAATATTCAAACAACGCTTAAAGATCACTATACTGTGTTGGCTAAAACTGAGCATTTTTACAACTGTACAAAAGAAAATTTCTTAGTTCTATTTAATATAAGCCACGATCATCGAACATATATATATAATCAAGTAGTCAAAATTTACGACTTCCTGAAGCAAACAAGGAAACTCGGATCCAAAGTGTAGAATATACTCATCATTGACACAAAGAAACTTATACAAATTCGAGTTTTTATGTGCAAATCTGAATCATGAAAAATTATTGCAATTGTAAAATTAAGAAAACTTGTTCATGTTATCATCTTTCCAAGTTTTTTTACCTCAACCTCACTTTCACTCATCTCTTCCTCTTCTTCTTCTTCCTCCTCCTCCTCTTCTTCGTTTAGTTCAATTTCTTGCTCTTCCTGTTGTCCTACTTCTCTCTCTACTTCCTCCAATTCTTCTTCTTCTTCACTTTCCTGTTCCCTCCCTCCTTCATCTTCGTCTGTCTCTTCATTACCACCCCCTTCATTTCCTCCACCATCATCGTTATCAAACTCAGTTTGCATGCCTCTACTCTCCCAACGCTGCGCATTCCGCCTCTTCAGCGATATGTTTTCACGTTCTAGTTTGGTGGAGTTACCACACTGTAGTTCCCTATTGAAATCCTTACACGTACAGTGCCCCTCAGTGCATTTCTCCACTGGAGTAGTCACTGATGGATGGTCCTGATCCTCCTTCTTATTTGGAGAATTAACGTTTTCCTGGTTTTCTGTTAATGTTCCTTTTGACGTTTGGACATTTGACGAGTCGACTTTCAAGCGCTTACTACAAGTCGGTTTGCCGCTGTTCTCAGTTTCGACGTTGTCTACCGATTCCCGCCGTTGGATTCGAATACAGCTGACAGTTTCTACAACTCCTTGACCAGAAAACGGATTCCTGAAAGTATATATATATATATTTAATTTTTCTGTAAATTATTGAGGCGAAAGATGCAAATTATTCATTTGTACGCTTATAAAACAAGTTTCAAAAAAAGTTTTTTTTTTAAATTTTTTTTAGAATGTAAGCATGTTTCAAACATGTAGCTTTGAAATTACAACTGCAACGCAACTTTTTTTTCGAAAATAGTTCACCCATTTGCGAATTGTTTTTAGCATTTTTAAAAAACAATAAGATGCACTTGAAAACACAACTTCTTCAATAAGTAACAAGTTTTTTTTGTTTATGGTATATAAAAATTGTGTCTAATCAAACATAAGACGATATCTATTCTGTAATAAGGTTATACAAGCGGATCCATACATATGAAAAAAAACACGCAGAAATAAAAAAGATTGTTAAGTGATAATAGAACTATAGCTTCGCAATTTTTTGCTTTTTAGAGTTTCGTAGAACTGAAATTCGGTTCGCAAAATGTGAAGTGCGAGTCTCTAATTAAGTCGTACCCTGATGTTTTTTTTGTAAAACTGAAAGCGTAAAAAAAAACAAAAAAAACAACAACAATGATAGTATGTACATACCCTCTTTTACTGACATTCAAACTATGCGGCTGAAAAAAAAAGAAGTTATAAATTATAAAATTTCATATACAGAATTATACTATTGTGGTATCTTATCCGTTTTTCACGGTTGCAGCGCAGTGGAGATCACATAGATAAAGCCATCCAACTACTTACCATTTTTTAAGAACTTCTGCACAATGATTAATTAGACAACACTGAATAAAATGACAGTTTATTGGCACCTGTCATTTTGGACTAGTTTAAGTGAAAGTTGTCTCTTATGTACTCAGTAATTTTGTTTGTATTGCTTTTACGTATGGCTCTTATTTGTCAATTAAGGGGAAAATATAAATGAGAGAAAATGTAGATGAGTTAAATAATATAAAAACCTTGCAATATTGTTTTGATGTGTTTGCTATACCAGTGATTAATGTATTTCCATGTGGTAGAAAACGCACCAATCTGAAATGAATATAGAAACATTTTCACAACCATGTATATATAACATATAACATAAAATGTACATCATTATTCTAGGATTCTAGGATTCCAAGATTATAATATAATACAAATTACCGGATAGTCTCTGCTTGATGCTTGGTTGATATCGTTTTTACCATTGACCGTGCGTTCCAATTGAAAAATAAAATTTTATTTGATGAACAGATTACTAAAACATCATCGATAGGGTGGAATGATAAAGATGCCACCACTGATTCAGATTGAAATACCACATTGTTTTTATTCGGCAGATTCTAGGTATAAGAAACAAAAAGAGCATTTTGAGGAAAAACGGTCTTAATTTTTTGTATCATGTATATAATACACTGTTGTTTATAGGAAACATTTAAACAACATGCTGTTTCTTAAGTAAATTCGGAATTTGGTCAGTATTTGTGTTGCTTAATTAGTTGCTTAATTTTAGGAAAGCATATGTTAGAAGCGAAAAAGATATATATACTCGACATGCCCTTATTTTCTTCCATTATATAAATAAAACTGTATTATAATGTTTTAGTGTATACTATGATTTGTCGATTAAACTCAACAATTAGTAATTTTCAAAAGAAAGTTTAAATAACCCCATTACAGTCTTACTTTCAAATTCCACAGTCTAACTTGACCACCAAGACAACCTGATGCAAGGATATCATTAAGTCTTGGATGAAATACCACACACCAAGGTGTCCTGATGTGTCCTGTAAGTGTATACAACGTTTTGAAAGAATAACATTCTGATATCTTGATGGTATGATCCCCATGACTTGTTGCAATCTTTGTCCTTAATAAAAAGAATATCTGATAGTTTAATAAAATGCAAAATTAGAAAAAATGTAATTAGCGAAGATGAAAGAATTTTGGAATGCTTATGAGAAAGTCTTTGACTGTGTATTATTATCATTATATAATTATATTAATTGAATATTGACACTGTGGTTCACTTCACAGTACTTGATAAGATATAAATTAGGCCTATATACCTTAATTTTGGTTTGAATTTTAAGCTTTTGGTGAGTGAGCCTTAAAATTTGTCACAAATACCCTAGATACTATGTTCAGCTGATTTTTCAAGTTAAACTATGATTAACTTATTTTTAGTTATTTTTAATTTTGGTTATTTTGTATTATAAAGAAGTAAACAATGTCGTGTTGTCTCAGCTAGCACAAAATATTAAAACAATATTTTATGTCATATCAATTTTCCTACAACATCAATCTATGTTAGATAACTCTTAGGATTATTATTATTATTATTATTAGCGAATATTTACAGAGGATAAAACATTTCAGTGAAAAATTGCACTGTTATCAATATGCGTCCTCATAAATGTGTATGTGTATGATTGTGAATAACTCTTTATAAGATAAAAAAAAAGATAGTTACCTGTCAGGACTGAAAGAGATAACAAATGTAGATCTTGCATTTTGTGGTGATTGGTATGGCTAAAGTTAATTAAAAATAAGTTTAACTCCACAATATATTTAATAAAAGATTATACTCTTTTAGATGCAAGATAAACGTTTTTTGATTTTCTTTCCTCCTAAACTACTAAAAGATAATTCAAACATTGCTGTTATGGTATGTTAATTTCAGTAATTTAATTAATTTAATTTATTTATTCCACAAAAATCATACTAAATTTGTAGTGCATTTGGTTGCAGTTTTCTTCTCCAAGACTTCATTAATTTTCCTGATAATCTTTCTTGAAGAAGACTTTTCACGTTCAATCAATGATTTCAACATTTTGGGCTAAAACAATTTTTAATTACATATTAAATAATATATATATATAGTAAATATAATTATACATTTAAGATATGCAATGATAAATAAATTCAATTCACTTAAATCTTAAACCTATGGCACGTATGTTTTAACAAAGCTTGTAAATTCTTGCCAATTATATATTTGTCAAAATCTGTATTTTGGTCAAATTTCCATAAAACAGACAGACATAAAATGGACAATTTTGCTTTTTGCACAGATGATGTCCAGTATAGGGTAATTCCACTGCTTAACGAAACTTTATTAAACCAATCTAAATGGAAATTTCCTTCATTTGGAAATTGAGGATTACCAAAAACGAGTATAATCAATTAGACCTGACTCTTGGTATTTGTGTCTCTATTTATGCAAAATTTTAAAATAGTAGGTATATACCTGTCATCTGGTTTTGTAAAGTAGTGGAGTGAATTGGTCAGAGTGCTAACAAACACTGTTGTCTGTTTACATAGATTTAGGAGTTTCACATATCTGTAAAATGGATAATAAATATATATTTCTTTATTCTCTAGGCTCCCTGTAAAAATTACACAGGGTGCCCTTAAATGTATGGGTGTAATTATTTTGGAAGTAAACTTTTGCATACATTCAGAAACCTGCACAGCTTTGTATCAAACCACACCTATACATGTCTACATGATGTATGCATGCCCGTTTTAATTTATTTATTCTTGGTGTCTGTACACTCTGGTACATTTACGAGTGTTGTCATGACTCTTTATTCTCTTAGTGTCAAACTTATCAACCTTGCATGCAGACCATATAATGTTACAAAACATATAAAACTGATATGTGAATGGTCCCTAAAAGTTACCACTAATGGTACGAAAGAATAATCATGTGCAACACCCAATAACAAGTTATGCTTATATAAGATAAACTTATCAATCAGGCAAGGGCTAGCCAAGTGGTATCTAGTGAAGGGCAAGGGCATTCATAAGTTTTTAATATAAATTGTTCGAAAACCCACCTCCAGAAAAGAGTAACTAAATGCTATTCTTTTAACACTAAAATTCTTAGCTATTTGATGACCACTGTAGTAGGTTGTACATGCTACATGCGTCAGTTATAACACATGGGGAGGCTGCCATCCAGCCAGAAGAGAGGACTTTGATGATTATGCATATATATATATATATATGCCAAAATTTATACAGTTAAACATTGTGAAGAGTCTTACAGAATTATAAAAAAATAAAAGCAATCTTGGATTTTGCAGACCTCAAACATAAATTAAAATAAGCATCATACTATACTGCTACAGCGTAACACACATCATAAGCAAAGAAGCTGAAAGCCAGGAGTAGGATCAGAATGAAAAAAACTTACACACGGTGGCGAATGAAAACATTGAGGTTACCTGTTAGTATTATTCTCTTACGAAATCTTATTGCTAGCACGAAGCGTATGGCCAGCTTCAACAAGATTTCCTTTGAAGTCGTTACATTGATCTAACATTAACGACGATGTTGTTGTGCGTAAATAATCAAAGGTAAAGCAAGCAAAAAGCCAAAATTATAAACACTGCAAAACAAAATTATATCAGTCACATAAAATTACGCAAGAAACCACCAGGTAATTTTGTATAAATACGTTATCGATAAGAATATTTCTGGTCGGAGGTGTTTACCATTCATTTTTTCAGCCTTGAATGTTGTTTCTTGTATATTATGTTTATTTTACACATGTATTTTTTATATATTTATTTATAAGAAACTCGTTTATAAGATACCCAGAGCCTGAAACTCCCTAAAATTTAAGAAACTCTTATTAGATTACTGATTTTTTTGGGTACAGTTCTGAAAAATTAAGAATTCTATTAAATTAAAAGGTACCTCTTACTTCTATATATTTAGCACACTAAATAGTCTTTGTGGAGTAAGTAAAAATTTTAGGGTATGCAACGCTGGCTTAACCAACTTGTGTAAAAACTCATTATTATTCTCCAGTATAAATTTAAAGGAGCAAATACAGCCGACAAAAATGTCCCTCCCTTCAGCATTGATGATTAGCGCGTTAAAAATTGTTGTTCTTCTATCTCGAATCCAGTATTTTTGTTCACAGAGGCGGTTCTAGAGTGCGTCAAACATCTGTGAAGGAGAGCTGTGAATATATGCACAATTTTTTACAAAATTAAAACTATTTTCCAAGAGTACCAAACTACGGTTTTAAACGACAAATGGCCGAAGGAACCTGAGGCAGAATAGGAAAATCGACTTGCTTATAATGCCCTTTAAGTGGCATTCATATTTGAAGGGTTTAAAATACCGTGTCCACTTCCAGAGGTCACAACTTTATAACCTCTTGAAAATAAAGGTCAAAGATTAGGGTTTATATTAATTAAATTCCCTATCAAATGGTAGTTTTTGATAAGTACAGCGTATTTTGAGGCCATTTAAATATGTAATTTGCTTGGGAAATATTAGCCTTAAAACACCACTTCCCCAAAAGGTGCATTATAGGATTAAAAATTATCTTTTTTTTTAGCTTAGAGATTTTGCGGATCAGGGGCAGATACAGATCGTGTGAAAGTTGTCATTTCAAAACGTTGTTGATCCGAGTTTTAATTTATAATCGTAAATCCCGTACGTAAATAAGAAAAATTGACCCAAAAATTGAAGAAATTTGTAACTTTCACACGCGGTCATTTGAAACTCTGTATCCGCCCCTGCAGATTGAAGCACAGTTGCTTGTAAACTAGGTGTGTACCTATAAAACATAATACTTGTGTATCAATTTAAGACTTGTTTTTAATTTTTCAGGTTAAAAAAAAAACGTAATGGAAGAGGTTTTGGACGAAGCGGATTGTTGGAGTTTATCAAGTATCACAACACTCACTAAGACACCTAGTCAAAAATCCTTGGAAAACTCGGATATGACATCTGTCTCTACTCTCGGTGCTTTTTCTACATCTCCACAAGACATCACGCTTCTTGACCAGCAAGGTTTTTCTAGGAAGCTTGATTCCTTCATAAACCTGGTCCTGCAGCAGGCACAACCTTCCCGTAAACAACTGGAAGATTATTGTCGAGAATTAAAAGAGTCTTATGCAGCTCTTGAGCACAAGAAGAGAACCTACCACGATGTGGATAAACTAAAGAAGCTGGCCTCTTGCTATTCAGCATTGCTTTCCACAGTTGACCAGAAAAGTCGAAATGTCACCATCTTGGCGAAGGCTAATCAAGAGCTGAATCAGTACATCACCAACATGGAAAGCTACCACACTAAACAAGTCGGTTCACTGAAAGCCAAAATCAGCTTAACTCGAATAGAGAATGAAGTGAGATCAATAAGCAGTATGGATTCACCGAATCAAGAAAAAAACCAAGAAAAAGCCAAGAAGAAACGCTCCTCGTTTTGGCGTCGTTTTTCGAAAAGCTCTTCAAACATAAACGAGATGTCTGCATCCAAAAGCACTCTATCTGATGTTGGAAGTTCAGAGACCTTTAAAATCCAGGATGAAATCCTGAAAAAGACAATTTTGATTGAAGAACTTCAGAAACAATGCACTGACAACGAGCAACGAGAAAAGATCCTCGAAGAATCAATCCATAGCAAGAATATCGAATTGTCGATTAAAAATAAGCGAGTCCAAAAGTTAACGAACGAACTAGAATCTCATGTAAGTGATCAGGGGTATCTTCTTGAGGTCACCAATCAACTTGAAGAAACTGTACTCACCACTAACCTCCAACTTGAGCAGATTGAGACGGTAATGAAGGAAAATCGCCTCAGCACCAAAGGAAACCAACAGAAAGTTCAAAAGCTCGAGTGGATTCTACACAGAGTGAACGAGGAAAATAAGATCCTGCTTAGCAAGATAAACACGAGGAATTACGAAGTGAGCCGCCTGAAATTGAAGAATGAACAACTCGTGCGTGAGATAAAAAAACAGCTGCTCCCGATGATCAATATGACGTATCAAGATAGAAATGTTGAAAGATCATACCAATGTCACCAAGACCAAAAAGAAGAAGAAGAAGAAGAAGATGTTTTAAAGCGTTTGTTACACATTCTTGAAGAAAACATCTCATCGTTCTCAATAAGATGTCAAGAACCAAAACAAATACCAAAACAGTACAAAATAGAATGCAGCAGTAGTGTTGATAAGTTCTGTCAAACCACTAACTCTCCAGTGAACGACCAAAGATATTCGTCACCAAACCCTCCAGATAGGTGTACCGAAGAAAGAGCTGTTCACAACAAGGAATTTAATTTTAACGAAAGGACAAGCAGTGTAGATAGCAAGCCGAGATACGAGCACAAGGACAGTGGTTTTTCAATTAACGAAGATGAGAATTCTATACTATTCTACCATCATCAACATCAACAACAACTGAAGCAGCAGCAAAAACATGTATCACCATCAGCACCACTATCACCAGTTCACCAACATTCCTATCAACGTATGTTCGACGAAAATACTGCTTTCACTAGAGACTTTCTCGGATACGTAGAGTACATGAAAAACAAGGAAATATTCGGATATAAAGAGGTATGCATAATTGTTTATTTTTTTGCATAGAAAACCACTGATCTCATTAGGGAGTAATATTTACTTTTCGAATTTATAATATATTTTATGCCAGTTTTTATTGAGAAAGTTTGTTTACGTCCTGGTCCTAAAAAAAGATCATTCTCAGGGTTAAAATTGATGAGCAAAATAAAAAAACATAACATGCATTATTTCTTAGGACTTAAGAGGCTTGGAACAAGAAAACTATTTGTTAAAATCCTCACTAGACCAATCAAATCAGAGATTACGAAAACTGCAAGTCGAGATGGAATACCGTAAATCAATACGACCAGTACCGAAGGCTCCGTTTACCACAAGCACACCCGAACATCTCCAACCACAACCCGGTATTGGCAAAAGCTATCCCCAAAATACTAAACCTGCAACAATAACAACAAAGAAAAAGCTAAAGTATGGTAACGTTTTGCCAGAAATGCAAAGTCTAGCTTTTGTTGTCAATGAACAGCAAACCGCGTCAACGCGTGCAAGAGTGAAAGAAACTTGCAAAGAGAAAATGAACGAAGATAACGATTACCGAAATGCTTACAATGATGATGATGATCATGAACTTTTTGTGCAATCGTTTGAGAAAAGTAACGCTTTGATCCAGGGGATTTTCCAAGAGAAAGACGCCCTTCAAAAACAACTCGAGCTTTCCAGACAGCAAATACGTAATAAAGGTCAACAACGTGTTTTGCCATGATTTAATTTTTATTTAACGAAAGTCTTTGTCTATAATGTAAAAATAATATAATTATGTAACTCGGATTATACTATAGAAGCATTGTCTAGAAATTCACACCAAGAAGCTGCATAATTATAAAACCAGAGATTTCGAACAATAAAAAATGTATAAAACATTTCATTTCACACGTAAAAAAAGTAATGAATCAATTCTTTGATGTTTCCCACTTCCAAAAAATTCCACTAACCTTGGAGAAGTTTCACAATTAGGTCGAAATGCAACCTTCTCTTCTCTACACAAATTTTAAATAGCAATGAAAAATTGCAAAAGCACTGGGTACGAGGTTGGTCGAAACACGGTTTATTAAAAGCTATTTTCTAAATTCGTCAGATGTAGCCACCAAAAAAATCACAGCACTTTGTGTGCCTCAGTTTTGGTTTTTATTTTCGCGGATGGGGAAATTGGTTTGGTATCGAATGTATAATTTTTTAAATCACAACTGGGGGGAAATATAGGTTCCATTAGGTACTTAAATGTATTTTTAAACATAAAATTATCAGAAGCTTCATATAGTTAAATTAAAAAAGAATCAAAGAGACTTTTTAAAAGACGATATTTATTCGACTACACAAACAAGCAGTCATTATCAGAGTAAATTTATTTTGTATAACAAGTTAACAATACCTAAAAATGGTTACTATAGAAACATATATACAATATGAGAAACCAATTAAAAAGATTTCTATTCTATGATATCAGACATTCTACCGGACAACACCGAGGACCAAAGGAGACCGGAACAGCCAAACAATCGTGTTCTTTCTATTTACTCTGATGATGACTGCTTGTTTGTGAACTCGAATATATCGTCTTTTAAAAAAGTCTCTTTGATTCTTTTTTAATTTAACAATATGAAGCTCCTGGTGATTTTATTTTTAATAAAACGTTTTGCCCGAATAGACCAAATTTTATATTTTTAAACAAATTGGGAATATGCATTCAGTCAAAAAGTGAACCCGATCGACCATAACACATTGAATTTACCACGGCTTCGATGAGAGAATATGTTACAGATAAAATCAACAGTCTAATTTCCAATTAAAAATATCTAAGTTGCTATTTAGCTAATTTCTGAACCCGATTTCTGAAAAAAGAAAATACATTTTCTTGAGTTACTAATAAATATCAGTAATATATTTTAAATCAAATGTAATTAAGTTTGTAATAATTTAAAGAGGGAGTGTCCCTCCTCAAACACTTGTTTTATCACAAATTGCGGAGGAAACTGTAAAGCTACAAAAAAAAAAAAAATTTAATTATCCACAAACCCCCTATACTAGAGAAAACTCAGTTGATTATAAAAATTTGAAAAACTAAAAAATTTTATAACAGTTTTATTGCAAGTTAACGATAATTTAATCATAGTATCATTAAAATCCGATCTGAATTGAACAAACTGAGAATAACTTTTTTATCAGATTAGCGAGGTTGCCGAGGCAAAATGCTCACCTTAATGACATGTGTTTATAAATAAAGACACAGACGCCTTAAAATAAAAACAGATTTTATGAAATTATAAAAAATTCCCATATTTTAAACCTTGAGACTTGTTAGTATTAACAAACATTTTTTTTGCATATCTTAATTTAAAAAAAAATATATAAAACTTGATATGCTATATGAATTTCCTATACAAATATCCCCCTTAATTTTCTAAATAAAAAGTTTCTATTGCCGTTTAATATTTTAGGTGTATAACTTTCGCACATTTTGCGGAATTTTGTTTGCTTTCTGTGGAAAGAAAATACACCTAATGCATAAGCACGACAGTTAAATGATTATTAAACTATTTGAGGCGCAAAAACAGTACAAAGTCTTTCCCGTCATAAAAAAGTTTCAAAAAGCGGATCTAACGAAAATGACAAGGTCGCAGAAGAAATAAATTATGCAAATACTTTTACACGGAGCAGGGATATGCTAAAACGAGGTCGATCACTTATGGGGTCTAGGCCTATTGTTCCTTATCTGTCATAAAATAGTAAAACATAAGCTACTATGTATATGACTGGATATTTATTTAAGGATTTGCTCTAATGCTTTCTTTTAGTTTTTCTGGAGAATGTCATTATCACGTGATAGTAAAACAATAACAGTAAATATTTTAAAATACAAAAAAATTATGAAAAAATATAATCAATGAAAAAGCAAACAGCAAATCTATCTAGAAAAAAACATTAAAGAAGTAAATGTTAAATGAAGCATTAATAGATTTAATCACAGAGATCGCGGCGAAGGGGGCCGGGACGGAGGGGCCTTGTCTCAAGAAATCAAAATGCAACGAGAGTCACAAATCACCCGGAAGGTGCGTATGGTTATTTTAAGCCAATATATTTTGAAGCTTTTGATTCCATTGTTAACGCGATCAAAGAAAGATTCAGTCAACCAGCGTTCGAGTTACTTTCAAAAATCGACCAGCTCTTTCTAAAAGCAGTTGCTAAAGACGATTATTCAGAGGAATTGAAGGTACTTGAAGCAAATTTTAAAGGCGACTGCGATGAAGAATAACTGGAAGCAGAGCTTTAACTTCTTCCTACTATTGTCGATTATTCGCCTATCAATTTTGAAGATGTGGTTAAAGTCTCTCACGGGAAAAACGGGATTATTTTAGTAAAAGATGCAACTTCTGCGACACCAGAGAGATCGTTTTCGTTATTAAGAAGACTTAAAACATGGATGCGCTCACAAATGGGACAAAAAAAGTTAATCTCTTTGGCAATCTTGTCAGAACACAAGATAATCATGGACACATGTCATTAATTGACGTAACGAATGAGTTTGTAAGTTTGCAACTTGATAGCAAAAATATTTTTGACATTTTTACAGAGAAAGACCTTTAAGTTACATGTTGTTTTTATATCACTTTTTCTAGTTACTTGTGTTTTATTTCTATTTGTTTCAACCATACCAAAATTACCTTGTTTTTGTATTCAATCCTTCTGTGATTTCTCAAGAATTATTTGTAATTATCAAATAAAGAGGCTTTTAATATGTCTGAGAAAGGTTTGAAATACAAAAATTTTCTCGCCGCCCAACCATGGTGGGCGATATTTTTCCACTTCTGTTGCCCCCCCCCCCCACTTTAAGTCTTCTGCCGCGATCCCTGAATCATCCCTTAATTTTAATCATATTCTGATCCAATTACAATACTTAATTGATCACCAATCACTTTGGTTCCATGAAACCATCTGTTTGTATCCAGTACAACTAAAAATTAAAAATATATAGAATATATATTAATTATGGCAAGTCTTTCGATACTTCTCACGCGAAAATTAAAGACGTTCAATTTGGCATAAATCAAATTCATGCTAAGATTTCTCCTACCTTTTTCTTATAAAACCTTACAAAAATGTTGTTAGCCTGTTTTTATATAGGATACAATGTTTTTTTGCTAGTCAAGATTAGAGTTGCTAGTCAAAAGACTAAATACTTAAGTTACTTAATTTTCTACATTTTGAAAAGGAGTTTTAAAATGTATTCTAGCTCTTGTTGTTAAGCTAATCACAATTTTTGGTTCCAATAAATAAGCATATATATAATCTTTATACACTGTGCACTAAATCTTTGACTGATAAACAACATAGGCCTATTTTTAGAACAATGTAATTTTAAAAATGTTTTTCAGTTGATTTTCTTATAAAAAATGCCTTACTGATTTCTCCTGACCGGACAGTATCTTCAAAACCAACACATTTATAATAACACTCAGGTGGTGGTTGTAAAGTCCAAGTCTTATTGCCATGAACTTGAGCTTGCCAAGAAGAATGTTCTACTGAATCAATCTAAATTATAATAAATATATATATAAATACAATATGAAAGTGGAACTATAAATTTGTTAAGAAACTTAAGAGAAAACATTGAAAAAAATATCAAGGAGTTAGCCAGACTGAAATTAACTAAATAAATGCAGAGAAAGAGATTAAATTTAAGAAATCAGCAAGTAACTTCAGCAAGTAATTTCCTTTATTATATATATAGAAAATAAAACATAGTAAAGGTAGAAAATGGCTGTTCATCAACATACATGTATGTGAGCACCATAACCTGGGGTTCCCATAAAGATCCAATCAGTTCGACTTGATTCCATCTCTTGTGATAAGAAATATGGACGTTGATAGTATTTTCGTAATTCATTAGCTGCTTCAGCATCACAATTACTCCTATAAAAACATATTTTAGTTAAGTTAGAGCAATTTAGTTCTATTTAAAATGGGATGGAAATTTTTTAGAGAATTTTTATAATTTTAATACACAAAATAAAGCGTCCTATATCTATTAAACACTATAGACATACCAACCAATGTACCATCGATCTCCTTGCATATCAATCATTTTCTTTGGCATTTTGAATACATCAAGCAACCCCTGGAATTTAGTTTTATAGGGGAAAAACTGACAATCTTTACTGTTAGAACTGAAAACAGGACTATCCTTCTTGTACAGTTTACGAAAGAAAGCAAAACTGAAATGTTGAGAAGCAGTCCAATTTGTCATTGCATCTGTGATAATAACTGGTCTGCCAGAATAAGCATACTTCTTAACAAATTCCTCAGGATTAAGATTCTGAACACGATCAAATTTAGTTACACCTTCACAAAATCCACAATCAACAGGAGGTCTAAAAAAGTCCAACACACTATCAGTTAATGGAATAACACAAGTATCAGTCTTTAAATCAATGTCTGTGAAGATAGTAGAATACTCTGCCAACAGTTTTTCAGAGATAAATCCTTTGATCATAGCAAAATATATAGCAATAGCCGAAATGCCAATTGCAAGGAGAAGAAAGAAAACCCATTTAAAAAACTTTGTTACTACGTTTAGCTTCTCTGGTTGATACTTCTTTACAAAGGATAGTTTTCCAATATCATTGTCTGATATATCTAGATCTTTCGCCTTTAGATAAAGCTTTCGAAAACGTATTTTTGCCAGTTGAAAATCTGAATCAGAAACTGCATCCATGATTATTGATGGGTCATTTGGACTAAGTTGGAAAAAAGGAAAGGTCGTCAAACAGGAAGATTTGTTATGATTTGTAGCCTGGATGCTTCACAATATTGTGCTCGGCGAGTCTAAAAGATAAACACGTGGTTTACACGCGGCGAGAATCGTATAACCCATATAGGACTATTCAAGCAACGAGCAATCGCGTTCGCCAAGTCTTTGGGGTAGGGGGTGTGAACGTTCTCATTTTACAAAAAGTTCGTCAACTAAATTGAGAGTGTTGCTACAATTAAAGAAACACTGTTGCTGAAGAAACAGCTATTTTATGACTTATTCTAGCTGCTAAGAGATTTCTAATAAATGTGCTACAAATAGAAAGAAAAATTCCATAAAAAACATGTTGTTTTAAATCTTTCATCAAAACTATTCTTTTCCTTGGTAATTAATCACACTTGTTGCGTAAATTACAACACATAGACACGTGACTTTCATTATAGCGAATATTTTTCTTCTTTCGAAGAGCAAACAACTTCGTGCTATTTATAACGTATAGTATCCCGATGATAAACAACGAATGTCAAAAAAAGTATGTTTTTATTGAAAATTAACAAAAGGGAACAGTATAAAAATGAACAATATCAGAGGCGGATCTAGAATGTAGCAAATACATGCGTAGGAGAGCAAAAATACAGTGATGACAATGAGAAATAGT
>JAUEKX010339606.1:0-20606 GCA_031834005.1 Dendronotus venustus
TAGTAATTTCGGGAAGATCGGATGTGGATGGAGGTAAAAATGATGATTTTCATGGCTAATATCTCGTGAACTAAAAGCTATTTTGGAAAACGTCAACACAAGGTATGAATAGCACAGTTTAGGTAATCTGATCAGTGTGGTAAGTCATTGGGAGCTAAATATAGGTGTGGTGCTCCATTTCAGCAATCAACCTCCCTGGTCCAACACTAAAGGAAATAGATTCCCTTGTTTATTGCATGGTTGGTATCGACCAATCCAGAGGAGAGTAACAAGTTATTCTTGATAATTTATTCTAGCTCTCCTTCACAGATGTTTGACGCAGGAATTCCCCAGACAACCTTTTCTGCGTTTTTACGGTACCACTCTTAAATCATGGCGCCGATTTAGTGTCCTTACGGGCTACCAATAGAAATATAATAATAATAGAAATGAAACTGGCTAAGTACAGAAATTCTTTTTCTAATTTTTGTTTACAAATCATAATAAAAATTGATTAATTTCTTTGCACACAAGAATTTTATTAAACTAATAACTTATGGTAAGGTATAAAAAAAAAATCTTTAACAATCAAAAAACCTTAATGCACACAGTGAAAATACCAATCTGCTTTGGTGGGCAACAATTTATTACTAATAAATGAATAAATCAACATGACCTAAGGTATAAATAGTATAAACCCATGAAATATATAATATGTTAAATATAAGTTGTTCTAAATTTATCCCAGAGGCTAGAAATGATATTAGTAATCATCCACAATCCGTCCATAATACATCCCTAACATGTACATAATGTAGCCATTATAGGATCAAATAACCATTATATGCCTATAATAAGCCTTATAGTGTAGAGTGTAGACAAGTCAGTCAAGGGCAGATCATCTGAGAATTTCATTGTTATTTAAGTTTGATCTTGGCCAGGTCACTAGCAACTTCGTCGTTATTTTTCTTGATTTCATCTTTTATACTGTTAATGCCGATCTTCTCCCTTTCCTTCTCGTACTTTTCAATGTTCCTTTTCATAATGTCAACGCATGGCCCCAACAGTCTCTCGAAAGCACAAATATCTAGCACAGCGCATTTTGTGCCTTCAACCGCCGCGTACACGGAGGCAACGCGTGGCTTCTTGAGCACTAGTGCCAACTCGCCGAAATACTGACCGCGATCTAGCACGACGATCTCTTTCTGTGTTTCACTCACTTTGTCCATAGCCCGTACAACCGCTTTCCCCTCCATGATGAAGTACATTTCAGATGCAGCCTCTCCTTCGCAGATGATTTGTTGCTCTCTCTCGTAAGTGACTTCGTCGAGAGCATCAGTTACATTCATCAACTCGTACCCAGTGAGTGAGTCCAGCATGGACACGCCCTTTAAGAGCTCCTCGAATGTAGCACGCTTACGTGCTGTTGCTTTAACAACAACCTGTCGGAAAGTCTTTTGGTCCAGTCCCCATAGAACACCATCGTCGGACGCGGAGATAATTGTCGCGTTTCGCGGACAGTTGTAGAGGAGCGCCAATTCCCCAAAAAAGCCCTCAGTCAATGTGGCAACTTTCTTCTCGGTTCCACTCGCATCTTTCACGAATATCTCGTACTCTCCTTTCTCGATGACGTAGAAATTGTCGCCGTCATCCCCTTGACGAATGATGACGTCACCCGACGTTACTTTTTTCTCGAACATGGCGTTGAAGAGGATTTTGCGTTGCTCCTTGTCACACTTCTTGATGAAGATGATATTGGAAGCGGCCTCTTGCAAACAACGCAACTGTTCCTCTGTCTTCGGATAAAACACAACATCCTCTTCTCCATCAGTATCGGCCATTGGGTCGTACGATTCAGCGGCTACTGCTTGTCGACGGCCTCGTTTCGGTGGCGGTTTGAATGAAGAATCCTCTAGTTTATCCTCCTGACCAGCCATATTCACATTTTCCGGAATCGGGGAAATCTGTCTTGATTCTACGCTCCCGTTTCTACGGTGATCGCTGTTGCTGTTATTATTGTTGTTGTTGATCGCGTGATGCGTTTTGGCTCCCTTCACACAAGTGGCACCTGAAAGACAATAAGAGAAAGAGAGTAAAGGGGGGAAAATATTGGGACAATTTTAAGTAATTTTGCAAAATAAAAATGACGTTGACGTTATTTTTTTAGCATCATACTTGAATGCACACGTTCTTTGTACAACGCATAATTCAAAGGCGTATTTAGAAAAATAGCAAGACTAGCCTAACCTCTATGGAGGAGAATAATTTTTGAAAAAATAACGTAATTTCTATGTAAAGATGTTCTCCTCCGCAGATGTTAGATTAAAAGTCTAAATGCGCTTCTGAATGATATTTTATTCCAAAACTCACTTCACTTCAGCTCATACTTTCCGACATCTTTCTTAGTTAAGACATGGAACGCTGTCGCAATACGACTTTACATAAAAAAAAAAGCGTATGAAAAAAATGGTTGAAAATTCCTGTTTTAAATGTAGATTTTTTCACACTAATTATCTAAACCTTTTGTTTTGTTTTGGTTTCACTTCCAATCTTCTTCTTTTATTATACAAAGGGCTTTTTATCCCAAATTATCGAATAATTTCGAATTAATTAACCAGCCCCTTTGATAAAAAAACAGCTACAATTCTACGCTAAGAAAATATTGGCTCTTTTAAACAGAACGAATCATCATTTTGATTTATCATCAAAATTTTATTTTCCAAAAGACGTTTATACGCGTCCGAGAAAAACAGGAAAATGTCGTTACATTTATTAAAGCTAAAAGAAAAAAAATTACAACATTAAAATTACCCATAATGCTATATTTCTTG
Organism: Dendronotus venustus; assembly: GCA_031834005.1. Lineage (NCBI taxonomy): Eukaryota > Metazoa > Mollusca > Gastropoda > Nudibranchia > Dendronotidae > Dendronotus > Dendronotus venustus. Next base: position 2,811 of record JAUEKX010339606.1, read on the forward strand.
TAGCTATTTATTTGGCATACTATTTATTCTTCTTTGTTCCGTCTTCAATCTCTCTTCTTTTTTTTTTCCTTTTTTTTAAATAATTTTTCTAATTCTTAAATACATAGCAAAGATGTTTTAATAGAATATGAGAATACTCATGAATTTTGTTTTAGTTTTGCTGTAGTTGTAGTCGACCCGGTTACGTAAACCGAAAAATTGGCTGAAAAAGAAATATTTAAAAATGAAACTCTGGCTATTAATCCCATTACAAGTAAGATAATTATTATTGCTATGTACTGTATGGAATCCCACTGAAACATATTGTTCAAAACTTTCAAACGACGTCTTAATAACATTGTTTTAACGTTGGGTGGTGACTGGAAAGAAATTGCACAAGATAAGACGAGATAAAATTGCGATAAAATCTTAATTTCGATCCTAACAATTTCTCAAACCAAAAGAAAATAAAATGTTTGTAAAAGTTAAAATTTTGCGAACTTAATTAACTTAACTTATCAATGTTTTTCTCAGCCGCACACGACGTTAGAACGATGTCAAAACAACGTCAAAACAACTTTATAATGACGTCATTCTGGTGTCGTGCACCGGCTGGGTTGTAGCTTTCACCAAAACCTGGACAGATGTATGTTGCATAATTATACCTCTACAGAGGATATTATTAATCAAATGTTTGTTACTTAACATTTACACGTCAGTCGTTGAAAATTATTTGAAATGTAACAGTTTGCAACAGTTAGAGGTGGATCTAGAGGGACGGCAGCGTCTGCGAAGGAGAGTGGAAATACAATTATCTTGTAATGTTTCTCAGGTCATCATTGCCTTTTTGCTCTCCTACATATGTGATTTCAGCACTCCAGATCCGCCTCAGCAGACAGCCATATGGTACAAACACAATTGCAAAAACACGAGAGCACTTTCCTTTTCTGGGCCTAAATTTACCATTCATCGCACCCAAAGGCTCTATTTGTTTGAAAAGATTCCTGGGGACAAGGATGAAATTTACCCCAAAATGACTAGAAACGTTGTAAAATGTCAAATTAGCAGTTATGTAATGTTTTCTCGAAATTGGAGGACTTCCTATTTGCGTGATGTTTAAAAAAACCAAAATCCATGCGTAGGAGAGCAAAAATACAGTGATGACTGAGAAATAGTACAAGATGATTTTATTTTCACTCTCCTTCGCATGTATTTGCTACATTCTAGATCCGCCTCTGTATAGAGTACGCGCTATGTTTTGAAACACGATCTAATTGATCATGAGTAGTCGAGGTTAGAAACATGTCTTACTAACGAAATGAAAAACACAATATTTGTTGGTGAAACTCTTTAGATTGTTTTTAATTTGTGTCCTGTGGTTTTACATGTTTAGAGCATGCCAGTTTGTTTTCATATTATTGTCGCCAGAGCAGCTATGGACTTTATTTGTCCTTTTTAAAATTCTACTATAGCTTCTATTATTTCTCCGAGCAGTTTATATAAAATATAAAGAGAAAGAAAACGAATAATGAAGGCTTTACTAGAAGAATTAGTTATTTTAAGTTCCCTTGAAATTAAGTGATTAGACTGGTTACTCAATTATAGCTTACATTTAGCAAAACGACACAGGGGTTCAACAGAATGGTGAAGTCGAAATAAAAAAATTAAAATAACAAACAAACAAACAACAGGGGTTAAAATAAAAAGTTAACTTTGTTAATAAATTTGAATTTTTGAAAAATTAAATCTAAGTTCTTAAATTGAGAAAATTTCTAGAGACCAATTTCTTCTCCCAAACTCTTTTTCTTTTTTCCATGTTTGTTTTTTGGAACTTATTCGAAAGATCAACTTAGGTTGCAGTGACTAACTAAAATAATCATATTTAAAATATTTGGATGTTGGAACCAAATTTTAGCTGGAAACAAACTTTAGTTGCTTATAAAATAAAGAATTCTTGAAAACAGACAACTCTCACGAATAAAACCTTACAAAAAATAATACATACGTAATTATTTAGTATGTGAAAAGAAAAAAAGTGAAAAAAGGGAGAAAAATATAACCAAAATCTTAAAGCATAAAGTAATTTGAACATGAAGAGTTTAAATGGGAAAAAAGAAAAATAATTCACACATTCAAACATTTCATTTAACAGATGTTAATTTTTTTATATTCAAATATATTGGACAAAGGATGCTTATAATATTATCTTAACGAAAAAAATAAGAAAAAAATGGTGAAAAGCATAATAAAAATAAACCTTGATATATTACAAAAAACCACATTAAAAATCAATGATATTTGAGCATCAATTTTAATGGTCCAGTAAATTTTTGAGATGATTTATTCAACTTTTAAATTACCTGACAGCTGCGATCCTCATTTAGAATATTTATAAGAAAGTATTTGTTTTTATTTTATGACTTCATTGTTTTCAAGGTAATATTTTTTGATGCCTATATAAATATAAAAAGTTGAACAAAATTTTTTTAATCCAAATATTCCAAACTTCATTCTTGTTTAGAACTTTGATGAAACGCTTAATAATTTCTTTCGGTCAACATATTTAATAAGTAATTCTTTTTAGATTTTTATTTCCCGCTATATGGAAGTACATAGATGGATTAGTAAATTCGCTTCAGAGCTATATGCCATCCTGGTTAAGCCCATATGGAACTTTTTATGGCTTGCATAATTGATAATACCTCGTTCTTTTCAGACCTTTTTAAAATAGTAATAAACTAAATCATATTAAAATTTGAAAGACAGGGTAACAAAGACAAGATAACCCGTTTTAACCAGAATTATATTAAGAAAATCTGAGACTCTACTAAATAACTGAAGAACCGGCAGCAAAATCATGTTGTTTATAAAAATAAAATTGAAATTTTAAGCCAATCAGATTCACTTCACCAGCTCTACTGAGAAGATAACCTTTAAGAAAAAGTGCAGTTTAAAGTGTGACAAACACGTGCGTAGAAGAGAGAAAAGGCAACGATGACCCGAGCAACATTAAAAGATAATTGTATTCTCACTCTCCTTCGCAGATGTTGCCGTCCCTCTAGATCAAGTTATGAGAATTGAAATTTCACCAACAAGTTCGAATTTCAAATGATAGATCCTGAAACATGTTTACAATTTTGTTAGATAGGAAATTTAATTCTCTTTCATATCGTCATCGTGTGCAGGATGGGGATTTTTTTCAAACCCCAAATGTCCAAAGGGTTGCCAAAGGTGTATTTCAGAACAATAATTTACTAGTCAAGGCTCTATGGAGGAGAATAATTTCAAAACAAACAATGGCATTGTATATAAAAATGTTTTCCTCTGTAGATGTTTGACTAGGTTTGACATTTATACACTCAATTGAAACTCCAACAGCCTAAACCAAACAAACCGCCGCCAACATAGGACTTCTGCAAAGCGCAACATATCTCTACACACGACACACAAAAAAAACAAACATGAAATAAAAAGCAAAACGAAAGAAACTTAGCAACTAGAAGTGATATAATGAATAATTTACGTTGAATTCTTACAAGCGTCCTCCTGTTTCAGTTAGTTTGTGTTATTAATTACCCCCGTTGGAAAGTCTTTCCTATTGCTTCGCAGATCTTTGAGTAAATAGTCTGTTTTGTTAATCAGTGAATTGGGAAAATAACGAAAAAAAAAGTACGAAAACAAAAGACGTTCTACTTTTTAACTCTTTCCTTTTCTTGTGATTTTAGCTGTGACCGGTAACTTTTATCTTTTAAAATAATACGTTCTCGAGTGCGGTCTGGCACGTATTTTTATAAAGAACAATTGATAAGAGTCTTAAAACTGTAAAAAAAAATTTTGAGGGTGAAATTTCCATTAAAATAATAAGAAGCGCAAGATTCAGCACAATATTAATGTTTGTCGTAAAAGTCGTAAGTTTTAGCCGATTATTTAGGTAGGCAAATTAAAATTTCGATTTGGAAAATTTTGAGCTTTTCGCGAAATTAAATCGCTACACAAAAATTATTCTCCTAAAGTAAACACTTTAATAATATAAGAATATAAGATTATGAGAACATTATGAAAATATCAAATTTGGCCAAAATTTCTTGAAGAATCTCTTTTAAACTTTTATTTAAAATATATTTAGTATTATAAATATTTATTTATTATTTATTATTTTACAGAAAAATTTCAAAACAAAAAGCTTTAGCCTGAATCCCTTATCTCCTGTTCCCAGCCCAAAATCATCCTGGTTTTGACGCACTTTTACCTACTGTCACGGCGTCCACACGCTTCCGTTCGCGGTGCTTGAAGATGAATACAGAAAAAAATTAGTTGACGTTTGTTCACAGGTTGACAGGTTAAAATTAACCATATCAAATACAAAAAAACCCAAATTTGAAACGAATCAAGTCAACCCTCGAATTTAATTTTATATATATTAATATATAATGTATGATAGTATATATCACATTGTTAGAAAGAAAAAACTGAATAATAAAAGATAAATTTTTAAAAAACGAAGAAATTACAAAGAAAAATACATTTTCACACATAGAAACCCTTTGCGTAAAAGACGCGAAATTGAAAGATAATTAGCAATTCAAAAATTAAAATGGGAAAATGATATCTAAAAAATGGCGAAAAATTAGAAGGAAAAAAGGAATATTTAATGCAAAAATCTCACTTCTCATACTTGAATGTTAAAATATTACAAATTTTCTTTCATTTTCACTCTTTCGGAATTTTTCTGCTTATATTGTCACCTGGTACTTCATATTTTTCTTTTTTTGCTTCATTTTCAACTATTCGTTAGTTTTTAAAAATTTACATCAAAATTAAACGTAATATTTAGACACCTTGAGAACTTGTTTAATAGAACCCAGTCGGAACACGACGTTAAAACGATGTCGTTACAACGTTGGAAGGTTAGTTCCCAGGACGGTATAGCATATCTTGTCAATTACATTCATCAAAAGCATTTGTTTGAATATCTTATATTACCCACATTTAATGCGCGATGTCTTTTTACATGTCCTCAAATTGAAGGCCAAAAATTAAGCTCTTTCAAAATATTCAAAATTTCCCAAACACCTGAACTTTCACTGTATCCAGAAGTGGATGTGTAGGAGAGTAAAAATGCAATTGTGTGTTGAGAATCTCTGCAAGATAAGTGTTTTTAACTCTCCTTCGCCTGTTTCCCTAATAACTACTTAAGAATAGAACTTAAGGAGATTTGGTTAACTCGAATATTTGTTATCCTAGTTGATAGTGTTGTCAAAACATTGAAATGACGTCATATAAACGTCGTTTTAACGTCATGTGACGGCTAGGTAAGTTTCTTTCCCCTTAGAGGTTCGAGTTTGAAGTTTGGAATTGGAGGCTGTTTACATCAAATTTCACCCTGAATTGAAATATATTTGCAAATTTTTAACCCGTCCGGCACAGGACGTCCAAATGACGTTGTTCTAATGTCGTGTGTCGATTGGGTTGTCCTCTTCCTTTAAAAAGAGAAATTAAAGTCTTACCTTTCTGATTCCACACTTAACTGCCAGCTAGAAAATCTTACGTTGCTTGATGGGAAAGATTCTGGAAACGTCTGAACGTACTGGTTTTTCTCACTTTTTCTCATTCACTCTATAATATAAACATCGGTCAGAATGTGCATATGGACATGTCAAAACCTACTATCGTAGCGTAGCGTCGACATTAGAGCAAATAAATCTTGCTGTTTAATTTAACATCATTTAAAGCTTGAGAAAGATTGAATTTATATTTAGTCCTTTTCCCGTCCCTATAGCACAAACCATTGAGGAGTAAAGTAGTGCACTCTTATTTCTGGGAAGCAAGATTCGAGCAAAGAAGTCATCAACTGAATATATATAAAAAAAATCCTGCTATAATATCAAACTAATAACCTAAAAGTTCAAAGATAACTGTTCTATTTTGAATTGTACACGGTGTTAAAGAGTTTTGTTCCATTAAGTGATCGTCTGCAAGCTTTTGTTTTTTTTGGAAGCTCCTTGTGAAAAAAAATGTTTTAAACATTTAATCTCTAATGACGTCTAAGCAACGTGATTATGGTTACTAAATGGACAATTAATTTCACACCACTATGTTATGTTTGCATGCCCTACTTTAGATGGGCCTGCAAGTCTTGAAAAGGCTCCATCCTTTTTATAAGTATGGATTGTTTGTTTCAAAATTCATATTTTTTAAAGCAGTCACTTTTTTTATAAGAAACCACTTAGACCCCTAAATTAATACATTGTATTTCAATAATGTTTCAACTAAACTAATTAACTAAATCAACTAAATTATTACTATAACAAATAAATAAACAGACAAGACAACTAGAACTTAAGCCCAGTTCTAGCCCGTTATCAATTTCCTCAAGAAAGACCTTTTCTACTGCTAAGTAACGGTCTTTTTCTAGGAATTTTTTTATCGGTCCCGTGAATAAAACAACATTCTTTGGAGGCAAATAACTTTATTTGCATTTTTGTTTGCAATTGTGGGTTACTAGGTTAACCTCTGCTATCAGTTAGACATACTTTTTAAAACATTTTCTTTAGTAGAATGAACGTTAAGACGAGATAGCGACCTAAAGCGTGGATTTTTGGTTTGATTTAACAGAACCTGCATTAGATCATTAATTAACTAACTGACTGGCTGACAAACTAATTGGCCTTTTGAACATATATGTGCAATTATTTCTTGTGATTTTAACGCAAAATTAAAACTACTACTGTAATGATATAAGCCTTACGCTCTTTCGAGCTTTAAAATTTCTCATCCAATTTTTACCTTTTTGTAATTAAGAAATTGTGTTCACTCGACGACAACATTTTCAGCATTAAATCAAACTTCAACTAATATTAACGCAAATAAATGTTTAACCATTTTAAGTCTCAATGTGGAATATACTTTGGGTCCAAATACAGTGTCTCTGTTTTCTATAAACTGTAGCTTTTGCCCACTTTAAAATATTAGGTCGATAATTGAGGCTTACATGAAAGAGATTTACGCAACCGGCACACGGCGTTAGAACGACGTCATTTAGACGTTGTTACGACGTCAAAATGTAAATACAACGTTGTAACAGCATCCCTCTGACGTTGTGTGGCAGCTGGGTTGTTTTTCTTATCCGAATGGTGTAAAGATTTTTAGTTTTGGCTGACACAACATCTCTAAGCCCCATTTGTACACTTAAAATATCAACATTTAAAATTTCAATCCTCCAAAAATGTTAGTAATGCAAAAACCTTAATTTTTTCTTTTAAAAACAAAAAACTCTCCCCTAATATTTTTTTTGACTTCTAGCATGCCAATATCAGCTTGTAATCCTCGTCTTCAAAACCACAAAACATTCTTTATATAGTTACACCAGACTTTATAAATTCCCTCCATAATTCGTGCATATCCATCAAGGATATATTCATATATGATCAATAATTCAAATTGAAGTCTTTCCGTTCTTAAGACTTTTTACAGTAAGACAAAGCAGAAAAACAGGAAAAAAAAGTATAAAACATTTAATCGGAGATAGCTAGAAAAAGAGAGCGAAGCAGATATCAAGCTTCTTTTCTTTTCCCTCGCGTGGCCCAGCTTGGATTTAAATATCGATATATAATATTCGAGGACTTTTTGTTTTATTACTATAGTTTTAAAACACAAAAGTCGGAGCTCAAAAATATTAGGAAGTCAAATAAAATATTAAATTTCGTTGGTAAAATATTCGCTTAGTGCCCTCTTTTGCCGGTTAAAAACTTTGATTAGTCATTTTTTTATCTCAAAAAGTTGAATGATTGAGATTAATTAATAATTGGTAACTATTAAAATTTTATTTTCAATAATGGAATAATTTTGCCATTTTTTGACCATTTTTTGTAAAATTTAAAATAACTGTAAAGATATCACATTATTCTTTCCAAATAGAGAGGTTTGCAAAAGCGTTGCACAGACAACCACGATTTTTGATGTGTTTCTCAGAATTTTTTGGACAATATAATCTGAAGTCTTATCCTAAATTTGGGTTTTTTTATTAAAGAATAGTTCATAATCGTTTCAACATAAATATTGCTATATTTTTGGGTAAATATTATCCTTTTTTATTCTTAGTAGGATAATCTTATGTAATCTTAGTATAATGGCAATCTCAGAAAAAAAATTCATACCAATTATTCTAATACAATTCCATATTTTGATGCCTTTTAAAGGATTCACCCATGCCAAAAAAAATTTTTGATTTAATATGTCGAAAGTAACTATAATATTGACAACAAACCCAAACAATCGCTTTGTAAAAATGCCTGCATCATGAGTTATTGCTATTTAAAGTTCCAGGTTTTGAGCCACCAGATGCGAAAATGATAACATGCGGATATTAGCCTCTGTTCGTAAACTCCCCTCCCCCGGGTTATATTTACAGGTAACAAAACTTCTAGCGCACGGATGGAGGCGAAACAAAATGCGGAAAGGTTCACTGACTTGGTTGAAACTTTAAATGGTGATATCTTTGGATCTAGATATTTTTGAGAAGAAATATTTTTAAGTTTTTGTTCTATGGTTGGATTTCCTTTTGATTTCTTAAATAAAGCAAAACATTTTTGCATAGGTGAATCCCTTTAAAGAAAAACCGGTGTAAATATTCCCAGGGCTGATATCACAAAAACCATTTTACATAGATTTTTTGGCTGTTCTATTAAAATACAAAGTGTCATTCTTTTTAAGCAAAACGTTCTAAGGTTCTTAGGGTATTCTTAACTTCTTGTCCCATTTAATCTTCGATATTTTTATAAAGTATATTCTCGTGAAAAAACAAAGCATATTAACCTCCGTAAACAGAAATGTGCACCTGCCTCGTTGCCGTATCGTAACCTTTACAGACTATTTTGCATTTTGGGTTAAGAACTTCGATACGATGAATCCGAATTTTGCATAAACTCGTTTATCATAAAACAAACCAACAAGTAGTACATACAAATCATGTCTTCTCACAGTGTTTTTTTTCTCATGGCAACCGTGGATATGTTTTGTACAAGAATTTTTCTTGTCATTTATGACTTTCAGGCTTCCTAACGGATTATGACGTGTTCTGAAAAAAAAAAATCTTGAAATTGGAATCTTCTTCCTCCTCTTCATTACCTTCTGACAAAACTTTGACGTGCAAGAAGAATCCTAGAAAAGCTATAGAAAACATCTCCTTAAAGTTGTTATTATTTATTCAAACTTATTTAGCCTCTTTGCATCGTGCCTAATTTGGGCTTTCGGCATAGAAGCTGCATAGCAGATAATTTGCAGAACACCTCCATTGTCTGCTTTTGGTATTTTGCATTGTACTAACTCGGTTTTGCCTCGTCCAATACGGACTTCAAATACCTATAATATTCGAATTCTATCCGTTACAGACCATGTACATAACAATATTTGGCTGCCAATAGTAATTACCATAAACAGAAGCAAACACATGCGTAGAAGAGCAAAAAAGTTAATTTTTTGTTGAGGAACTCTACAAGATAATTATCATTTCACTCTCCTTCGCAGATATGACCGATCCTCTAAATTACTATTTAAGATTATAGATGAAGTTGATGAAGTATTTCACTTAAAAGAAAACTCATCATAACCCAAAACCTTTCCATGTTTTATATGTGACGACAGTAAAACCTTACTTTTTACTTTGTGGAAGAATAATTGAGGATTTTCGTAATACACAAAAACCATTTGGATCGTTTGGGTGTTTTTTATGATTGTTCCTTTTGCAAAACGATTGAAAAAAAATCAGTTCTAAAAGAGTCTAGTGTTGAATGTCACAGATGGTGCTACGTTTAATGAATACAATGTGCTGTTAAAAATTAGCTATTGTTGATAAAGTTAAGAAAAAATCCTTAACAAAATCCTGTATTTATTCACGAGCTGGGAATAAATTTGTATGCATTTTTCTATACAATTTACGAGAAATGCATATAATTTACAAGAACTACATGGGACAATGCGCGCATATTATAGAGGCGGATTTAGAGGGTTGGCAACATCCGCGTAGGAGAGTGAAAAGACAACTATCTTTGCAGTGTTTCTCAAAAGGTAATTAACTTTTGCTCTCCTACGCATGTGCTTGCCGACCTTTTAGATTCCCCTCTATAATATTAATTCAATATCTACCAGTAAAAATGTCCACCGAGATTTCTACAGAAATGCATAAAAACTTGCTAAACAACTCATTCCCTGTCGCTCGACACAGAACATGTTTTGTACGTCTTAAAAACGTCTTTTCAGCTTATTAAGACTTACATAAGATGCTCCACAATTCTGCAGCTAAAACATAGAAATTTAATATACCTTTTACCTTTTTTACAAAATAAAAATAAACTGAAGATTTTACCTTATACAAAACATTTTCACTTGCCATAGTTATCCCTTGATATCTCTTGCGGATGTAAATCAGCAATTGCTCCCATCTGTTTTTAGTAGCTGAAACAATGAATGTTGCAATGGAAAATATATCAATCTTTAATCAAAAGGCAATCTACATGGAAGACAGATTCATAAACGGATGAATATGGAGAAAATATATTAACCCAGTTTTTTCCTAGGTAACATTATTGAAGTGTTAAAAAAGTATTAATTAATGATTTATAGTTTTGAGAATAAAGAGTTCATTCAAGTTTATCTTTATAAGATAGAGGAAATCAAAAATTAAAAATAAAAATTGAAAACCGAAACAGCGAACTCTGATGATATATCATCCCGTAGAAAGTATCCCAGTCAGCACACGTCAAAGATTGTTGTTACGTTTTGACGTTGTAACAACGTCTAAATAACGTTGCTCTAACGTTGTGTGGCGGCTGGAATAATTTCCTACTACTTAACACCTTTGAACACAGAAATTATTTTTTAGGGTATATGTATTTCTCATTTCTCAGCTAAAAACTCTTTGTGGTTTACCGGCTAAAACCACCATTTTCTTTCTTTATCTTCTGCCAACCAATATATTCTTAAACTTTATCTAGACACAGAAAAAATCGATCTCAGCATGTGAAAATTATGATGGCCGAAAAAAGCCATCGAAAAAAAAAAATCACAATCAAGAAAAAAATTAACGAATAAAAAGTTCAGAACCAAGAAAAATAAATTCTACAATGAAAGAGAAATATTGAACGTTGTTCAATATCTATTATACGATATTAACTGGAAACAACAGTTCATCAATTCCATATCTTTCCAATAAGGGATCAGCTGGCTTTTTAGCAGGTAGTGGTTGTTCACGCGCCATAAACTTTTTTTATATAAGCAACCAATATAAGCAACCATGGCTTGGAGCCAGTAGAATTAAGCAACATTTGAGGCTGACCACGAAGACTTAAGCAACCATGTTGAAGCGTTAAGTTAAGCAAAGTTGAAGCGTCATAAACAACTTTTGGAGCTCGGGTGGAAAATTTCATTATTTTTCCTATTTTCTATTTAGAACTACTTAGCAACTTAGAGTCTCAAAATGGTGAACCGAATAAGCAACTTTTGGGGATGAGCCAGAGTCAAGTTTCTGATATAAAAAGGGTGCAAACTAATTAGCAAACGATTTTAAACGGTGGAATCTCACGAAAGAAACCTTGCCATGAGATTAGAACTTTCATTGAAGAAACAGATGAGTGGAGATTTCCTCATATTTCACAAGGATTTATTCATTGGTGAATCTGGCCGAAATATGAAATATCCTGTCCCTTAGGGTGCACGTGTTTGTGCATGCATACAACTATCGCAAGGACTTTTTTTAATTAATTTTTCCCCAAACGAAGGTGTTGTAAGCCAACATTTATACCTTTTTATAAGCATAAAGCTTACAAGTATGATGAGGTTCAAAAAGTCATAAACATTTACGAAAAGTTCACTTAAATTTACAATGCTTACATAATTTCTTCATTTGACAACGGCTTTTTAATTTATTAACCTGAACTGTTAGCACCCCCCCGCATTCGCAAATTATTTTCTTGATTCTTAATTGTTTTTTCTCTATTCGAGAAAATTTTTCATTTTTTTCTCAATTAAAAAAGTTTTTTTTTTCGATTCTGAAAATTTTTCTCAAATATGAATTTTCTTTATTTTTTTTATTCAAAAATTTTTTCTCGATGACCAAGAAAATGCCTCCTTGAGATGTTAACGTATAAGTTTGCACAGCCTGAATATACAACATACTGCACAGCGGTAATTAAAGGGTAAAAACAAAATTTTCTTCTATGAGAAAAAAAAGATACATTTTCTTTATATTATAGAGATTTACATAGTCATGCCCAAAAGGAAGGCATCTTTTTCATATTATATATATCATATGTTATAACTATCTTCAATACACTTAATATTATAATTTATCTAAAAACGAAACACTCACATATTTAAGAAGAGAAAAAAATAAATTACATACATTCACAAAAACAAAAACATTTAAAATAACTGAAAAATATTTTTTTCCTGCCTATATAATACTTATCTAAAAGAAAAGGATTTACTAAATTTTGTAAAATGTACATGTCTAAGAACCGTTTGCATGAAATTTCTATCCCCACAGAAATTAATGAAACTTTTTTACAATTTCATTGCTCCTGCTGTACCCGAAATGAGTTTCCTTTCGGTGTGCGAAAGACCGAAATGAAACTCATTTCGGTTGTTGAGGTTGAATGGAAAATGAAATTTCATGTAAACGGTCTCTAAATAAGGGTGACATTATACGAGGTTAATCTAGTCGGCCTTTTAATAGAAAAGTCTATTAAATGAGAATAGCTTCCCAGGTCGACTCGATCAATTAGGTCAAACATCTCGTGTCTAACGTCATATAATCAAGCACTAGAAGGAGCCAAAATAACGCTTACTAAATTGTTCAGTTATAAACAGTGGACAGAGGGCCACTTTTATTGCACTGGAATGACCGGGAATAGACATTAAGTAGTCGGTAGCGTAATATTTATCCGGACATGGCCGTTATTTTGACCCCTGATTAGATACTATGTGGTATGTATATACACATGGAAAAGCGTATTCTATATGATTTAGTGTATATGGTACAAACATCTTATAGACAAAAGGATGTCTTTAGAATGTACATTCGACGACGAGGACTAAGAATCACTTTTTGATGAAAGTTCACTCGTCGATTTCTGCGACTTCTTTTTGTTTCCGAATAGCGATTTGCGCTTCTTCTCTTTCCGTCCACTCTCCTCCGGAGTTCCGGGATTTTCTCCGTTTACAGTCGGTGTCGTGCGTGATGGCGAACCCAGGGTGGAGAGTCGCTTTTGGATTTCTTCTGAGCTCTTCTCTGTTGCTCCATCATAATTTTCGGAGTTTACGGTACCCATCGCTTGTATCCAGGTCGTCATTTCATTCAATGATTCAGCTTGTAAGAGATACTCGGCACCGGTTGAAAGGGCGAGCCTGAGGACGTTCTTCTTCTTGGTGTAGTCCGAGGCTACTGAAGCCACACCCCCTACGATGGAGAGCGTTTGAGCAGTGTTCGCTTTCTAAAAATGTAAAAATAAAACTCATTAGGTAATATCACTATTCAAAGTTTCAAGTTATCAAGGACAGCAAGCTAAACATCTGCTATTTTTGTCTAGCCTCGATCTGAATGCTAAACTATTCACTACCTGAAATAACAACTCGAAGGGAATGTACAAACAGAGAACAAAAGGAGGAACGCTTCTTTATAAGCTTACGCTTACTTGCTGTATATGAGGAGGATGGCTGAAAACCTAGAAATTTGGACTGATACATCATTGAAAAACGTGATATTTTGGAATTCAGGGTTAAGCTTCTATGGACTAATGAGCAAATAACAACGGTATGTATAAAGTCTCAACTTTTTCGCACCGAAATGAAACTCATTTCAGATAGTTAGGAGCAAAGAAAAACTTTCATTTCGGGGCGGCCTCTTACTTTTGATATATTTTATCTTTATCTTTCGATATATTTTTATCCTTTAGGACTGGTAAAAATGATCAAAGAGTTTGTTGTTCGAAAATGTTTACACAGTATACATGCAAAAATAAGTCAACACGACGTTAGAAAGACGTTATTTGGACGTTGTTCCGACGTCAAAACGTAGAAACAATGTTGTAACGACGTCGTTCTGACGTCGTGTGCCGGCTGAGCATGTGGACACACAATGCTATACATATGTATGTAACTTAAATACAAACTCTTGTGAAAAAACATGTGCACAAGAACTAAATACTTACGTTCTTAGCATCTTTTTCGTTTGGATAAAACAACAAATCTTTGTCTTTCAATACCACGAAAAAATGCTTCCAAACCCTTCATAATAAAAGAAATCACATCAAATATCTACGAAGGAGCTTCTGTATCGTATAAAAGTTTTTAAGATATAAGTTAATAAAATTAACTTAAATCTCACGGGCTCTCTAAATTTCGCGAATACTAATTTTCTGCTGATAGAGAACAAATTTTGAAGAGTTTTTGGGAGGTAATCAAATCGAACTAAATATATACGTCATCTCGCAAGTAAAAAAAAAAATGTAAGCTACGTGTCTCAAGGAATCCTTATATTAGTTTCTTGGGAAATATTGAGATAATTTGAAGTAGGGTGAGGGTATACAGTCTTTGTTTGTTTACCTTGAGTGAGCTTTCTTGTTGCCAGCTTCTTTCGTAGGTTTTCGTTGTAAGGGACCAAATATCTTGACACCATCGACACCAACTGCCAAAGTACCTGAAAAAGGATTTCATTATTAACAATAATATACTAGCGAGAAATTGTCGAAGAGGTTTGCCGACAAAAATGAAGACAGGTTCTATGTAACCTGGTCGGTCGGCACGCTGTGTTCTGAAGGCCAGCCAAAAAAAGGATCAGATAAGATCGCATCTAAACCAATGAAATCGAAGTAAACATCAGTCTAAGAGTCCGACCATAGACCGGTTTTATTGGGATTTGCTTGCAAACCTTTTCCCAAGATCCTTTTTTTTTGGTTACGGTTCCCACTCTCATACTTCGTTTCACTATCAGCCAATAGAGTGTTCTTCCAACTACTACAGAAAATATCAGCTTCGCACCCATTTATTGGGTTGTTAGACTAACGAACAGACACTCGATACCTCACAGCTTATTCCAGTCAACACACAACGTTAGGACGACGTTGCATGGACATTGTTTTAACGTCGAATACAAGCTGGACATAAAGTGTATAAATTAAAATAAAGACGAATACATGATTTCGAACCATACTTTTCATGTTCATGCCAAGTAATAAAAATAAGGACCACATGAAAACGAAGATATAAAGTGATAAATTGGGAAATCATCTTGAAAAAAGAAACATACGAATGGGTTATTTGTTTGGAACTTACTCTCATTCGGCTTTTCATCTCTATTCGCGGACGCATTAACAGACGGAGACTAAAAAACAATAATCAACAATATACACCTTTCCTGTAAAAAAAACGTTGGAAGAAAATTTTCGTAGCTCTTTTTACTGACAAGATATTACCGACAACCGGCATTTTTTTACCTACGGTAAACAAAATCGATCAGTAAAACATACTATAGTCGCCAAGCCAAAGATTTTTTACGGACAAATAGAGATCTTCTTTTTCTGGATTTTCTTTCTGGTTGGGGTGTCAACCAGTATAGAACATTAGAACAATGTTGTATGGATGTTGATAAAATATTATTCTAACGTTAGGAGCCGCCTACGAAAATTTGCTAATTAGGGAACATACATTAAATGTCCCATAAAATCAGATTTCGGAACATAGTTTGAAGCCATTTCTGGTCTTCTTTTTGTGAAAGCGCAAAAATTTTCATCATACCTGAATGTGTTGCTGTACTTCTCCCTGTTTTTCACGCGCAACGGGAGGTGACACAGAAGCAAGGCGTACACGCTCTTTTTCTTTTTCTTTCTGCTCTTCCACAACGCGTTTCATTTCGAGTTCACGCTCACGCTCGCGCTGCTCAGCTAATTCACGTTCTAAAATATAAAAAGAAAGAATACTATTTCAGAGGTCTTATTCTTTTTTCAGAAATTTACCCCATTTTTTGCTGACAGCTAATGCATCTTTTGTTATTTGTTAAGTGCCACGAAATTACCGGCTTTATCATAGAGCCTAAGGGATCAAAAGCAAGTATAAAGCGCAGGTCTGCGTCCTAAAATACGGACGTACTCGCAAAATAAACCAAAAAAATTTACGTTCTTTAGAAATACCCTACAAAGAAATTACAAAAGTTTTCAGATATCACAAACAAAGTAATTAACATTATGACAGGAAAAGAATTTGACAGGAATTTAAACAAAGCTGAGGTTTTTTTCGACATCTTTTTCATGATTTCGTTCATAAGGCCAGTAAGCTCAGGTATTTCAAGTTGTCTTTATAAAACATTTCTAAAG
Organism: Dendronotus venustus; assembly: GCA_031834005.1. Taxonomy (NCBI): domain Eukaryota; kingdom Metazoa; phylum Mollusca; class Gastropoda; order Nudibranchia; family Dendronotidae; genus Dendronotus; species Dendronotus venustus. The sequence goes on from JAUEKX010339606.1 coordinate 19,154, forward strand.
AACGCAAAATATTTATCAATAATAAAATATTTTCTAAGAATGTTCTCAAACTTTTTTAAAAGTGAAAAGAGCTTTTCACTTTATTAATGTACGACGTTTCATGAAAACTGGTTAAAGATATTAAAACTAACCTAATCTTTCCTTTTCTTCGCGTTCTCGTTTCGCAGCTTCCAGTTGTTTCTGTCTTGCGTTTCGTAACTCGAACGTCGTAAGTCGTTCTAAGGTCGTGAAGCGTTCCTCTTGTTTCGTTAATAATCGCTCAAAATTGCTATGCTTCTCAATGACTTTGTTGATTTCATCCAAAGATTTCTGTTCGAGAAATAATAGAATTAACAATGATGAAATTTGAGTTGGTAAATGAAAAATAGTGAATTTCCGAAACTAAAGATATTTTGCACTGGCCCATCCTCCAATATTCTCAAATCTTCCTCTCACACGACCCAAGGAGAAAGATCATCGCGATAAAAGCAACGCTAATTATATACAAAAGAAATAATAGATTATAACTAGTCACGATTCTGAGATTTTTTAAGCAATCAGATTACGCGATATCCATTCCTTCTTCAGGCATTATTGTAAGAAGATAAGAAAGACTGGTAAATACAAAAATGAATAGACCTACCAGAGTTAAAACAAATGCTTTAAGGGTACAAATGCGTAAACGTGTGTAAACTTGCTAAAAAAAGGTTAAACATCGCTCAAACTTTGTACTATTTAAGCAGAAAAAAGTAAAAAAACTTACAGTAGGGTCTTTGCCTGATACAACATGTTCGTTTTGAGCAATCCATTCGTCAGCTAGGTGAGCATCTCTCGCGAATTGCATCACGTCCAAGGCTAATATACAAAACAAAACAATTGTTTATACCAAAAACAAATAGAAGTGACACGTGACCAAAACACAGCCGGCACAGTTTCAAGGGAAAATTTATCTGAAAATACTTAAATTTTTATAATTTTTTTAAAACTAAAACTAATCAATAATTGGGCAAGAAAGGCATAGAATCTGAAATTTTCCTGTCAATCCTTTAAGAGCCTGCGTGAAGTATACTTCACATTAGAGATCCAAAATACCTTTGTCTCACAATATGTGTTTGACCACTTGAAACTGAATTAACAATAACTGGTGCCCATATAAATAAGAACTAAACTTCCTTTTCGAATGATGATAACTATTTTTTGTTTAGGACAACAGTGTCTTCTGAAAATTGGATTTTTGTATTCCAACCCTTAAGACAGTATACTCTCGGTAAGTGAGACACAGAATTTCTCGGACCCTTGAACTTCCTTACTGAAAGAGAAACTTTAGTTAATTGGGACATTCGCTAAGTGGGATTTTTTAAGTCCCAGTTAACGAAGTAAGGGATTTCGGACAGTATTTGTACGGAGAGAGAGAGAGAGAGAGAGAGAGAGAGAGAGAGAGAGAGAGAGAGAGAGAGAGAGAGAGAGAGAGAGA
>JAUEKX010340716.1:5753-20602 GCA_031834005.1 Dendronotus venustus
ACAGTTCAAGTGTCATACGAGTTGCAGAAAGTAATCGTAATTTCTGATATCTGTAAAGAAAGATAGAAATAAAAAATGATAAACAATTACACAAAACAATCCCGAACGTCAAAAGTGACGAAATTTTTCAAAAAAAAACCTTCTACGAAAAGATTATGTCCAAAACTAAGTTGTGAAAGAATACTCAGAATTTGGAAGGATTTGTAACTTATAATTTAGTCCGATTACGTTTTGTGGTACTTCTAACAAAACATTATGGGCAGATTATTGACTTTATTAACTTATTTGGGAAAACTCATGAGCAAAAAAAAGATTTTGCTATGTGGTTTTCTTTTTTTTCTTTTTTTTTTTTGGCTCTACGCAGAGGCGGATCTAGAATGTAGCAAATACATGCGAAGGAGAGTGAAAATAAATTATCTTGTACTATTTCTTACTATCATCACTATATTTTTGCTCTCCTACGCATGTATTTGCTACATTCTAGATCCGCCTCTGCTACGTTGTTATTTATTATTATTTTACCTAGGAATAAACACATTTTAAAATTAGATTGGACATTTAAAAAAAAAAGCGACAGAATTATTCGTCACACAAATTATTTCACAATTTATCGAGGTGACAAGAATTTTGTTTGATAAGGTATAAAGTATGCAACGATAATTTTGAGCCAATAAAGGTCTACCTTTAGTTAAAGAAAAATGTGTGAGTCGTTAAAAAATATTCCCAGTCAACACGTCGTTGTTACGACGTCAAAACATGAACACAAAGTTGCATGCAACGACGACGTTCTGTCGCTATGTGCCGGCTGGATTTGCATTACATAAATTGAGCAATATGGTATAATATAATAATTGTCAACGGTTCCTCTTGTCGACAATTCTTTTAGGATAGCGAGTAATCAATTTACATTTCTGTTTGGTTCTTATAGATGTAACCTTTAGCCTTTACTATAAGGCTCTACTCGCATTTTGCTAACAACAACACTAAAATTTAAATTGCTTGTCATGAAGCCTGATTTGCCAATGATTAAACTTCAAGTTGCTTTCTGTTCAATAGATTGAGGAATATGGGCTTTCCCCAACCACACAACTGGGCTTTCCCCAACCACACAACTGGGCTTTCCCCAACCACACAACCACAAAACAAAAAGAAAATTAGAATATAAAGGAATAATACCGTTATTTTAATTTCCGAGATCACAAGATAATGTTACCACAATTTCTTCTCTTTTTTTTCTTTCAGTCTTTACGACACTTATTGACACAAAACAAGAACCACCTCCTTCGTCTATCAATTTCTTCTGGTAGTCATCACTTTTTAGCTATTGTTTATATTGTCAGTCTTATATAAAGGAACAGTGCTGTTGAATTCGTTGAATGTGTCAATCTGTGTTAAGTAATATGATGGAATACCTGTTAATGATTTCCCTCGCTTCTCAAATTATTGGAATAAGGGAAACACAAAGGTTCTCATTCTCTTCCTTTCTTCCTTGTCTTAATTGAAAACATTCAATATCTTGTATAAAAACAAAAACGAAAAAAAGAAAAGATTAAAAGCATTATGTCATACAGGGAACAGCTGAAGTATTAGCAATCAACGTTATAGTAAGCCACCATGCAGACTTGACCATCTCTTATTATCTTGTAATTAACAAATACATTATTAAGTTATGATGTAAACATTAAATTGCTGATTTCTGCTTCACCTGATATATTATTTTAGAATGTCATTGAGCTGGTAGAGACCTCAAACGAGTCTTTGTACTCTTTTCATGATTATTAAGGCTAGATTACACGTAATATAACCAACCAATAAGCACTAAAAATTTAACAGTTAATTGTCTAGGTTTTGTACAGAAAATTTGAGGTTGTGAAAAACAGCAGAGAGATTTTAGCAAAGAGAATAATTTACTTACTAAAGAAGGCGGAGCTAACAATGCAATATCTTGCTCGTTGCTTGATGAGTTAGTATTGGAAGCGTCCAACGATCTAAATCAATCCAAATATCTGTTATTGAGGGTAGACTGTCCTGGAATATACATATTCTTGTGGTTCTTGTGAGATTGGTATTATGCAACTTTTTTGAATTCTAAAAATAGGTGTGTTCTTTAAGAAAAAATATTGGTTCCCATGTTTTAAATTGCGATCTGGTTTTTGGACTATTCTTGAGTACTAACCTTAGAAATATTTTTGATTTATTCTATGAAAATATTGTCAGTAGAATTTTCCATCTTGTTTTTATACACCTACCTAGCATTCCTGACTGCTATTACGTTATCGCAGAAATTTAGGATCTGGTAACTAGTTTACCTATACCAATCACATTTGCTTCATCGATCTTTTGTGTTTTGATTAGCGATTGCTGTGATGTTTCTCGCTTCTTTTGTTTCTTCTTAAAGCATGCAAATTGATTTTATCTCAGGAAGAAAAATTTATGTAGTTATTTACTTTTTCTCCAAAACAGTGTTACTTTGACTATTCTCTCTCAGTCCTTTCCCAAGTTTTGAATGAATTAATTGTTTACAATCCTTAATTTGATCTAATAATAAGTAAAAACATTCTTCTTAACTCTTAGAAGATATTCAAGAGTATATCAGTCAAAAGCCCTATTACAATTAATAACAAGAATGGAAAAGTTGACCTAAATTTTGAATAAAAAATAATCTCTCCTAGTTTAATAGTGGATCAAAGATTATACGAGCGTATTGTTATTATATTTGCATCAATCTCTTTATGTGACTATGATGCTATTCCGATCACATCATGATTATAGTTGCGTCATATTTTCTAGGTTTAACAAACAATTCATTTCCCAATTGTTCTTTACAACGTCCTGGGGTGGGGAAAAAAATAAGAGCAGGATGTTGTACAACGAAAAGTTTATTTTGTGTTTATTTTTTTTGGTGTTTTGTGACGCGTTCGCTTTGAAAAGCCAAAGACACAAGGCCATGCTTATCGCAAGAGCAAGATCATAGCTGTGGTTTTATACTGCGACCTTTAATCAGTTGTGTTTAAAATGGACTTCGAAGAATGACTGTCTTGAACACTACTTTGTTGAATTGTTTCATTGTATTCCTAGAGTGAAGTGGGATTTTCCCATTTTTCAAGGGTCTGAAGGGATTTACCAACATCATGCTACCCGACGCACTATCGTTACTATTTTAAGGAATTCCTATGTAAATTAACATGCTTTCATAGGGTTTTGTGTAGCACAAGTCTAGCCTGTAGATATTTCTGCAAGTCCTTGTGCTTTTACTAGATTTTCCTTAAGGGGAAATATTTTCACGAGAAAAACGGTTCAAATTGCTTATTGACAGTTTGTTGTCGGTATATTGTGTCTTTTCGACCTAAATACTGTCCACGCTTGCAATCATTAAAAATAGTTTTGATTTGACGTAAAAACTCAAATCTTAAATTTGTGCCGCACCTTGTGACTTTCGTTCAAGGCCATGATACTTGTCTTCAGAGAGATAAGCAGCAATCTGAGCAATGAGCAATAGGAAATGTAGGAGCAAACTCTGCTAATTTGTTTTAATTAGAGACTCCTGGTCAACCTCGTCCTTCAAACAAAGAATTTCTATAAAATGTCAAAAAATCGTAAAATTAAGCAAAAAAGGTTGTATTGGCGAACGTGGCTGACTCTCCTGGAATTAGTGGCAAAATTATATTATTTTCCGCCTCAAGCCTATCAAGGTTAACAATTTTATTCTCTCACCGATTGATGTTCACTCAAGTGAACTTGAACCCTTTTATATTTAGCTATAGAAAATTTTTACGTATTTTATGCGCAGTGTTGGGTAAACATGTGAAATCCTACTTAATTGGTAAATTCCAATTCAGTTCAGTAATTAATGGCCTAAAAATACGAATATGAAACACTTTCATGGTCTGTATTTTTAAATATTGTCAAAAACTTACATACCTATCGTTTTCAAGATCTTGCATTATTACTACAGATTTTTAAATCAATCTGAACATTATACGGTTGAAAAGAGCTTAAAAACACACCTTACCAAAAGTATCGTGTCGTGAAACATCTTTTTGACTTTCATCAATCAACCTTCAAAGAGAAAATACATTTTGAAAATGGCTCTTTCGTGGGCTTTAAATGGTTATAAATACCTAAGTTTTGTTAAACTAGAAGAATGTAGCAAAAAACTGATTTTCTAAAATTGTAATGATGCAAGAACCGATATTATAAAGAAATTTTGATAAGTTAACTTTTAACTGCTATATCTCTGCGAATAATTAATCGAAATTTTATTGAAAATAAAATATGTCGATATGAGAAAGCTATACCCCTTTTAAATATATGCACACAACAAATTGTGAACTAAAATCGTCGAAAATTTAATAGACTTTTAGTGAGTCGACTCAAATGAAAAATGAGCGAAGTGAGTAAATCCCTTTTTTTGAAAAGCTTAAAACAGCTTAAAACAGGTACAAGCGCAGCAGGGGTTTATATGTCTGCTGTAGCTGATTCGTCAATAATAGACATCATGGAATAACACACTGATAACACTCGGTTTTCATAATCAAAAACAAATGTAAACAAAATTTTGATTTTGATAGAAGTAGTGCGATCTTGACTTCTATTTTAAAATACCAAAAGCTCTTGTAAATATATATATATATATTCACTCAATAGAATCAATATAAAAAGGTCTCTCTATTTCACCAAAACTTTAAAATAAAAATTAAGATAGAAAAATGAAATAAGGAATGAAATAAAAGATATATGAGCTTAGATCTCTACATAGTGGTATGCACACATGCGCGCACGCAAGAAAAAATTGTCGAAATGAATGATGAATGAAATAATACAATCTTTTAGCCCCTGTTCACATCCCCTCTATTAGGCAAATAGGTAGGGGCTATTCCCGCGAGCTTTGACAAAACAAAACACTTTTATAGGCCGCGTGCACTAGTCATACCGCAAAACAAAATGGCAGAAGAAAATCAGTCTCAAATTCAAGAAGAAACTATAACTTCTTTGACTGAGGATCTGAAAACGAAAGAAGAACAAGTTGATGAACGAAAAGTTGATGATGAAGAAAGTGTAAAAGGTAGGTTTAAAGACAATATATAAATACATCTATAAAACGCTCCAGCTCCAGCCTCCCTCTTGATTGACGTTTTGAATTGCCTCAAATTGAAATTAAATAAAAATAAACATAAGGTATTAAAGAGACTACAAACTAAAATATTAATAATGACATGCTGTTTCATTATCATCTGAATGTTCTAAAAATGTTTATGTTATACATTTATATATACAATAATTTTGGTGAATTAATCCACCAAGAGTTCTCGATAGGGTTATTGGTCACAGCTGTTTCAGGCTGAAACTCATTTTGAGGGTTTTTCACTACCAATGCTACATTAAACTTAAATAACTTTAGTTATGCTTAAGTTTTTAAAATTATAAAAAAAATTTTTACTTTCTAGATAATTACACTTTGAAATTACAAAAAAAAATATTGAGAAAATATTTCAAAATGGCGGATTTTAGGTCTAAAAGTCATTTCTTTTAGGGAAAAAAGCATAATTCAACAGGGTGCAACTTCAATTTTTATTTATTTGGAACAAAATTTTCAGGGATGAAAGCCAGATAATAGGGGAATAATTTAAGCCCACAAAATCGATGTCCACTCAACTTCTTCACTCTTTGCTGAGCCTTTGAAGTAAAAACAAGTTAAATAGAGGGTGTTTGAGTGGTTTGACTTAGCACTAAAAGTGGATTCTGTTGGCTTTTTTCTACGAGAAGACAAAGTTTGAAGTCGATCTCACTAAAAGATTTTTAACAGAATTGTTCCACAATTTTTGTGTACCTGGTAATTTAATTCTTCCAAAAAAATAATTAGAAGGAGGGGAAAGGGTCTTTAATCAAACAATATACCATCTAACAATATATATACTATCTAACAATGTCTATTGCACATGCACGCAACATAATTCCACTAGTATGGTATACATAATTCCAAAAAATGAGACAGCAGGTAAAAATTATGTTTTTACAATTGGACTACAGCAGAATGCGGTATTCAAGCACAGGAACACAGCAAATCAAATTAGTAGGATTAAAAGATCAATCGTCCTTGTTTAAGAAAGAGTATAATTATATAGTTGTCTGCCACATTTTTTCTGTTACAATTGCTTACACATGACATGCAGTTTGACACTGCTTAAGGTGTATTCTGTTAAAAAGAATGAAATACTTTTAGAAAAGTGACTAAATAGAACATAATTTTTTATTTAATTATATATTAACATTAATATATATACATTATTAAAAGTATATATAGAAAAATACATCAAATAGTGGTGAGATAATATCTATATATAATATATTGGAAAAGATACATTTCCAATGCTATCTGACTTTAAAAACTCATTTTATATATTAGTTGAAACCACTGAAACTGAAGTGAATCAAAATTCTGAGACCAACGGCATACATACAGAAGATGAGGCAAAGGCTGGAAATGTTAGTTCTACTGAGAAAGCTGCGGTTGAAACTGAAAGCAACAATAAAGAAGAAATGTTGAAGAAGACTGAAGACGAGGCCCAGAAGAAGGTTATGATTGAAAACATATCCTGAAAAAATGTTGTCACATCACAAAATTATATCAATTCATTGTAAAAGTAAAGGCCATTTGCCTATAGGGTGAAATTACAATGCTTTAATATGTACATTTAATGACAATTTGAATTCTTTTTGTTTTTAGGATCAACCCATTGGCACAACTGTAGCCAAACACTACAATCAAATACCAGCTGGTTCAAAAGATAGTCGCAAAGATAGTAGAATATTTCACCTTAGGAATTTCAACAACTGGGTCAAAAGTGTAATAATTAATGAATTCTTGGAGAAAGTCAAAAGGTTTGATATAATATTTAATTAAGTTATAACTGTTATTAAAGGGACTAAAAATTTAATTAAAACATCTTCAAAACAATAAATTTTAAACTGTTAACAAATGTATTTTTGTTTTTTATTGAATACAAATACAATTTAAATGTTATAGAAATGTGTATAGATACAAACAACGAGGTGTTTGTTGGAAATTGTTGTGTATATCCCCAAAAATACTCACTAATACTGTATTCCAAATTTTTAAGGTTATCAAAACAAAAGTAAACAAAATAAGAAAAATATAAGCAAATTTCCTATAGATGCTTCAGCATGCCACACCAAATTTCAAACAGTTTAGAAATTTAGAAAGCGACTGTAGGCTGTATGGCTTTAGTGTTTTTTATCAGCCATCAAAGTTACTTTACAATAGTACAGGAGAAAACAACTAAAGAACAAAAGGAAAACACTCCCAAAACCTGTCTGCACGTATAGCAGACTTACAGGATGCTAAGTGATGAATTTTTGTCATCTTTTTTTTTTGTCATTATAAACTTTTAAACTTTCCATTTTATGTAGTTATGTTATTTTATGTTGTTATGTCATGTATATATATATAATTAGAATATATCACATAGTACAAATGTGAAAGAACCTTGAGGCTCAGCTTAATCCTTAGGTGTCCATCCATTCATGTGTATTAAACTTAGAAGTATGCTTATTTTGCACATTATTTACACACAAATCCTCTATTAAATATATTTAGGAGGAAGCGCACTTCTGATGATATCAATGTATTAGATTTAGCTTGTGGTAAAGGTGGTGATCTACTGAAATGGGACAAAGGAAAGGTTGACCATGTTATTATGGCAGGTATATAAAAACCATGTTTGTATTATTACTAAGTAATTTTCGTCACTAACTGTAACATATAAAGTTGTCCCTTTTTTTTTGGTATGCATTTTGTTATATATATTATTATATACAAAAACTTAATATTCACATATCAGATATTGCTGCTACTTCAATTGAGCAATGCAAAGAACGCTACAACAAATTGGATCGTGACCGCAGGAGAAGTTATTCACGTGATCGTGTTTTTTCAACAGAATTCTTTGCTGCTGATTGTACAAAAGTATGAAAAAAATTTTAATTATGAAAAAAGGTTTTCTAGATTCCCTTGGGACACTAATTTTAGCGTATTTTGGACAATTTTTAATTATAATTACAAAATAAAATAATATTGTTTTTGTTTAGTAATTCTATATAAAACTCTCAGTCAAGACTTTCTCAGTATCTCCTCAATTTGAGTCCTGAGAGATAATGATAAAGAACAACAGATGTTTTGTCTGTTTGAATGGCATCTAATCATATTCTGGAGGCCAAATATTGGCTTTACATGAAATTTGTACAAGTTATTTATTTTCCTCGACTTTTTAGGAAGTTTTATCTGAAAGTTATAAAAAGAAAGATATCAAATTGGATCTAACAAGTTGTCAGTTTGCTTTTCACTATTCATTTGAAAGTTATGACCAAGCAGATATTATGCTGAAAAATGCTTGTGAGAACTTGAGACCTGGAGGTTATTTCATTGGAACTACAGCTGATTCAAATAAACTTGTGTAAGAAACTTTCTTTTAGATAATGAATAATTATAGTACATGGTTGTTCAGAGAAAATATTGCTGAGAAGAAAAGAATCTTTACTTTATCTTATTGTTTTATCTTTTCAACAGTAACATTTGTTAATACTGTACATTTCCACTGGAAATTAGAAAGTATAAACCATAAATTTCCTTTCTTTCCTCTAGAAAGCGCATCAAAGAATGTAAAGAAGCTGATTCATTTGGAAATTCAATTTTCAATATCAAGTCAAGCCATCGAGATAATTTTCCTCTGTTTGGATCGAAATATATGTTTTATTTGGAGGGTGTTGTTGACTGTCCAGAATTTCTCGTGCATTTACCAACTATGGAGGCGTAAGTGATTTTTCATTTCAACAATTTTGGAGATTTAACTGTGTTAAATTTTCTTAATTTTTAGAAATTAGCTTTCATAAAAATATCTAGATGATCATTCATATAGTGCGAGATTAACAATTTTTAAAGAATGTTCAGTCCAAACTATTAAAAGAATTGGTTATAAAAAAATGCTACAGTGACAAAAGCAATGAAATGAAATCGAACAGACTTTTTTGGGAGGAATTTTGTACTGATTCGTAAATTTTATTCTACTTGAATTGTGATTATTAGATTGGCAGCCAAGTATGACATGAAGCTGATTTGGAAGAAAAATTTTCATGAGATTTTCCAAGAATATCAGCAAAAACATTCGCATCTCCTCACCAAAATGAATGCACTTGAGGTATATATGTGTATATATATATTGCTTTGTTGGTGCTTAGAGAAATTGAACCATGGTCTCGTATCCATTGTACCTTTTTCTAAATTACCTGCCAGATACTTTAATATAGCTCTCACTCACTCTTCTAAATTTCACAGACATACCCTGCTCCCTCGAATAAAACATTAGCAGGTGTTAGTGAGTCGCAATATAAATCAGCACATGATCATATGGAGAAGAAAGGATGTAAGCAAGTTGGAACTCTTTCCGCTGATGAATGGGAAGTTGCTGGATTGTATATAGCGTTTGCATTTGAAAAAAATGAAGAAAAATCACAGGAGAGCCGCAAAAGACATCGCGATCATAGCAGCGATAAAAGACGATCTGAATCATCCAACAAGCGATCCAAGCAAGAAGGTTGGTGATTACTTATTTAAAATTCATTATGGATATCGTTTGTCGTTTAACGAACAGCTAAAAAAGTATTCGAGAAATTTAATGAACAAAAATATACATTTATATACTGTTAATTACTTAGCAAAAGAAAAGAACGAGGTATGTTTTTCTTCACCCATTTCGCGAAAATGCGTAATTCTTTTGAATTTTTTGTGACCACTTTCCAATCGCAAAATAAATGAATTTATTTTTAATAATCTCACAATACCGTGGCTGCATCATTGAAGCACAGGTAGTAAAAATGGTGATGACATAACGTTTGCCATAAGTATTTCAAAATAATAAATACAATATTGTTTGACTCGTTATATAAATAAATTAACACACGTAAAAATGCAATTTTACAGTGAATTAACTGAACAAAACGTGCCTTGTTACTTACCGGCTCCATTTCCGTTAATGGTTGAATCCATCGATCATTAAAAAATGTTTTGTTTTTTTATGTTTCAGTGTCAGAGGAAGTTTATGAAGTAAAAGATGAAATTTACGATGCGGAAGCTGACATGGAAGTCACTGAAGGTAAGGGCTCTTCCTCTTCCAACCTATTTATTTACATATCTTATTTAGAGAATGACATAATGGCTTAGGTCTTTCCTAATCAATTCTAAAAACATTTCATTTTGTGTCTTATAAAATTCTTGTATAATGTCGATAGTTTATACAGAATAGTCAACCTAACATGCTGACTTACTTTGATCAGTTAATGCATTATTATAATACGTTCCATTACGATCCAAAGGATCAATCTCAATAAGGTCAGGACAATTGAATTCTTTCATCCCAAACCTTTAACTGCTGACTTAAATTCATAAGTTCAGGCAATTCTTATTTATTATACGTTCCATTACGATCCAAAGTTCCAAAGAATCAATCCCAATAAAAATCGAATTCATTCCTCTAAACCTTTAACTGTTGGCTTTTTTTTTAACTATGTTTTTTAAATATAATACACAAGTCCAACTTTCAAATTTCACTTAGAAACACTCTCTGTGTTTAGGTAATATTAAACATGTTTATAATCATTCAATAAGAACTTGTATTCTCTTCCGATATAGCAATCAATCATCAGCCTATTTATTGTTTTCAAGGTATTTCGGATCGGGAATTAAGATAGTAAGAAAGTATCCTAAAAAACATTTTTTCAAATACTCTTTAATCAAACAATCAATTTTATTTGATTAGGTACTGCATCGAAAGAGGCAGAAGCAGAAGCAAAATCTGAAACTCAAGATTCTGAAGAAGTCAAACCCTCCACTGAAGAAGCCAAACCCTCCACCGAAGAAGCAAAAGCTGAAGAAGCAAAAGTTGAAGAACAAGATGCTCCACCTGCTGTTGTAGCCGAAGAAGGAGATTCCAAAGAAGAAGCAAAACCTGATGAATAAATACACAACATAGCCGGAACTGGGTGTGTTGAGAGAGTGCTTTTGTACTTACTCTCGAGGATGGAAGTGAACATTTTTTTAAAGCATGTTTTTTATTTGTTTATAGACTTTTGAGTCATTATTGTGCCGAAACAAGAATGTCTCTCTTAACACTACGAGGTTGATTATATTAGATTAATTTTGATTCACTTGCCGAGATTACTCAGGTTGTAGGAGTGGGTTAGTTATCCTTGTCTCGCTGAGTTGATTCAGAACAACCTTTTTACTTAGAAAAAATCGAATATTAGTAGCCAAATTTATACTATATTATACTCGAAATTTCAGCCTAACCCGTCTTATATCATTACATCTAGCTAGCAAATATTTCAGTAAAAATATATAAGAATCTAATTAATAATTACTAGTCAATTGTTATCCTTTACAATCCATCCAAATACTAAATTGATTATAAAAAAATAAAATTGCGTGTGAAATATTAAATATTTTTCTACTATGTTAACATAGAATCGAAATTATTTTTGAAATTCGTTTTGAAACTGAGTTTGAGTGTTATTGAATACCTCACCCTCGGAGTACAACAACACCAAAGCACCGTGTCTGGTTTCGGAGGTTGTAACCTTTGATGACCAAGTTGCATTTCAATGTTTTTTATGAAAAAGCTTACTTTTTATAAAAACCTCGAGGTTTATACCCAGGTACTCTAGCAGGGGCTCAGTTAAGTTTCGTACTCTCTGGTGCCTAATAGACGCCTATACTAATAGATTGTGCCATATATATATATATATATATCTTTACGATAATAAGACATTCTCTACAAGACATTCTATATTAAATTTGTTTTAATCCTCTCTTTACAATATCTATATAACACATTCTTATTTTGTTTTAATGCTGTCTTTACAACCTACTACTTACCACCTACCATTAGTCTATTTCTAAGACCTGTCAAGCAGGTTTTATTCACCATGGCAACCAAAATTTGTCATCAAAATTTGTAATGAGCAAAAATAAAACTTTTATGTAATAGAGAAGCTAGACTTGTATAATGAAAAGCTTGAGGATATTTGGTGGTATCTTTATTTTAAAAAGGAGTATTTTTCATTTATTTTCGATTTATTGTTGTCTTCATTAAACAAAAACGTAAGTCTGGCTTTTTCCTCTTACTTCTATATTTATTTTCATTACTATTTAATGTTTTACGAAATCGGAAATCTTTTAATATGAATCTTTTAATAATATTTTAAGACTTAAACTTAACTACTTTTGATCAATCAAATTATAAATTAATATTTTGAACAATTTACTGACCAGAACCTCTTTTAGTAACGAGCATTATTACGCGCGTAGCGAGAGAAGCGAGCGGAGAGCGTCCCTTTATCCAAACACGGAAAATAATTTAATAGTGTTTTTCATCTACGACTTTTTATTAACGCGCGGAGCGAGCGAGGAGCGTCTCTTTATCCAAAACGCGATAAAACCTATAGGCGTGAAGCCAAAAAAAAAAAGGAATTTGAACTACGACAAAACTTTTTCACATTTTTTTACCAAATGCGACATTATTATTAGCGAATTTTGCGAACAAGAGAGATATTTGTTGTTTTGATACCACCGTGAAATTGAGATTTCAAGAGAGCAAAGCAAAAGGCTCCAGCAACTTTCTGCCATAATTTGTTTGGATTCATTGACATTTGAAGACTTCATTACATACAGATAATCTTCTGCATTGGCTCATTGGACAGATATAGATTTTATTTTTCCCACAGAGTGGATTTAAGCATCTGCAGATTTAAATATTTAGCAAAGCAAAATTCCTTTCTCAGCTGGATTTTGAATAAAAGATAATCCTCTGCATTTGCTCATTTGAAAAATTTAGATTTTCTTTTTTATTATAGAGTAGATTTAACCATTTGCAAATTTATAAAGTATTCAGACAAAACAAAATTCTTTACTCGGCTGGATTTAGTAGAAAGGATAATGAAATAAAAAAGAACCATAACAAAGCAGCTATTCCAATGTTGGTAACATGTTTAATCTGGATATGGATACCCTGTAGTCAACGATGGTTGACAAATACGATTATTGCAGAGTACAATATGTGGTAGCTGATGTATGCAAGAAAAGAAAGAGCTGGGAGAGTGAGAGAAAAAGGGAGAAAAAGGAGAATTGACGAAAAAGGAAGACGTGTTTTATGATATTAGTGTATGTATAAATAATCTTATGTTAGGTGGATATATGCGATAACCATTAAACGTGTGTTTATTTGAGGGATGTATTGGCTAGTAGCTACTTCAGTAGCGTTAAAAATTTTTTATAAGATCAAGGAAATAATGTTGAAACTTATTTTATGATTGTGTTTTATAGCATTATTCAAGAGGACAATTTGAACTAAAAAACTTTAAGAAAAAAATAAAAATATACCCTTCCTATCAATAAAACAATTTTACTAACACGTTTTCATAATAACACATGCATACTTTCATAATAACACATGCATACCCATAAAATCTTGTTGAAAAGCCAATCGTGGCATAACACTCCTAGTATTATGCTTAGCTATCAACCTTTTAATAAACAAATAAATAAAACTATATATACACATACTAAACATTTAAATTATTTATTTCACTTATCCTTCATCTTCTTTGTTGCTGAACAATAAACAACATGCTGCAATAGTTTTTGCAAAAATAGGTAGCAGAGCTGATGATATATTGATAGTATTGGTGTCAACACCACACTGTATTCCACTTTATATTCGTCAACATGTTATATTTGCATGGTTCATTGTACTCTTGCACTAATATCTGGCATTGCATTATGTAATGAAGTCTTCAAATGTCAATGAATTCCCACCAATTATGTTGCAGAAAGTTTTAGAGCCTTTTCCTTTGCTCTCTCTCGAAATCTCATTTTCGCGGTGGTATCAAAACAACAAATATCTCTCTTCGCAAAATTCGCTAACAATAATGTCGCATTTAGTCAAAAAATGTGAAAATTTTTGTCGTAGTTCAAAGTCTTTTTTTTTTTCGCTTCACGCCTTATATGTTTTTTCGCGTTTTGGATAAAGAGACGCTCCGCGCGTAAGAATTAGATGAGGGTTCAAAACTAGGACAATTAAATTATTGTGGAAATAGTGCTAGTTATTATTAATAATGCAGCGATGATTTTTTAATTTTAAGTATATTTTCTTCGAAATTGGCTTCACCTCTACTTCTTTCAATTTAAACAAATTTCTCATGTTAGATTTGATTAACGTTATACCATTTTCATCTAACATTTTTCTTGCCACTGATGTTAGTGGGTTCTAATATGTTTGGCGTAAAAAGTGTTTTAATAACAAGAAATCCAAACTGCGTTGGACAGATATAGAGACTCACAGATTGAATAAGTAACCGAAAAAAGCTCTAAAAAGCAATCCGACCTATTAAAAAGCATTCTTTTTTGTTTCTTTACGGAGAGAAGGAACATCTTGTTCTTTTCCGCAAGTATATATCGATTATTTCTGCAAATTATGCATTTCAATAATCAATCGATAGATCAAAAGAGGCGTTAAAATTGCGATTGTTATTCGATCAATAGTATGATCGATATTTATCGATCTATATATAGTCCTAATCAGAATTTTTTTTTTCATCGTCTGATTTCTGATTAAGACTACACGTAATTTTTTTATATAAGCAACCGGTTTATAAGCAACCCTAGGCAAAACATTAAATGTTTTAAACAACTTTCCTAGGATCCAGTTTTTATGTAAGCAACAAATAAATTTTTTAATCGTCGAATTTTTTGGAAACATTCTAGATCTACTGACGGATAT
>JAUEKX010341826.1:0-17028 GCA_031834005.1 Dendronotus venustus
TCTGTTTTGGTCTTCTGGCAGGTTATTCAGAGTTTTCATACTTTTGTTGCAAAATTCTTTGGAATAACTCCAAATTTTGAGGTTATTCATACTTTCATCGTGGTCATGCGACGCCATCTTAATATTTTGTCATGGACTGAAAAAGCATAAAATTGCGTCTTTTATCAAAATACTCTAACATCATTGGCTATCGCACGTGAGAGAGAAAAACAACGCGCTCAAAAGTAGAATGAATTCAACTTTTTCGCCGAGCTCTTAGTAACAAGATAGAAAATTGGCCAATTATATAAACAAAAGAAAACTATAGTAACAACTTTCAAAGTTGAAGAAATTCAACGCTTCTTTGTGACAATGAAATTAAATCACACCTCATCTTTACCGCTTTACAATGGTGGGAAGGGCGGAGTTTAAAATTTCACTTCAAAAAACAGTTGATAATGCAAGATTGATTCACTAAGAGATCTACACTGTTGTGATCGTTTCCCCATAAACGCAACACCGTTGGCGCATTTGTACAGCGACGACAATATTGAGACAATCACTTCGTTTTATGCTATCTCATTAGTTAAGAAATCATTATGGCAGGTACAAGGCTTTAGATATAATCCGCTGACTTCGTTGCCGCGAGCGGTTGAATTATTTTTATTTGGGATGGGATTTTTCCTAATATTGTCTACTTCATAAAGTGTTTGTCTACTTCATAAAGTATTTGTGATCCAGCGGGAAACAAATTATAATCCTATAAAAAAGAAAAGAAATATTGAGATTTACGACTATCCAAAATTATATGCATATTTATTTTAATAGAAATGGTCGGATTATCAGTGTTTGCAATCAATAATTATATTTTCTCTTTTTTATTATAGATTTAAGTAAATTCCAATAATATGAGCGGTATGTCTAAATTAACTTCTATGCAGGGTGTCTTGATATTCTGGGTTATTCTTACAATCGTTTCCCTATCATTCTTTCTGTACAAAAATCAAAACAAAACAATTGTTTCAATACACGCTATGAATCGTTTTTTTGGAAATAAATGGGAAGAGAAGCAGATTGTTGCAAACTATATCGAAAGCAAAGTGAAAGAAAAGAAGACTGGAAACTATACATCCCGAAAAATGCGACATAACCCTAACATACATCCCAAAGTTGCGTGTAAAGTTCCTGTAATTAATCCGTTTCAAAAAGACGCGATGCGAGTGTTCAGGTTAACAGTCCAAAAACCTCAGAAATGCAACATTCACAAATTGAGCAGATTGGAAGAAGGGACGCTAACTGTTGACAACAAAGATGGTACCATAAAATCTGTAACTGTTGAATTCATTATTAGAGGGCGTCGAAAGAATGCTAATGGAAAGTTTGATCCTCCCAGAGGAAAAACTGGAATTCTTAACGATTCAAAATATAAATATTCAGAGGTTTTAAATGATGATTTTCATGTTCATTTCAGTCAGCCAATCCAAGTGCAACAAAATAAAAGTAGTAAGCAATTCATCATGACACCTGTTGAACGTGACTTTTTGCGTGTGACCATTACAATGAACACAAGTAGACGCAAAATCGAACATCAGAGTCATATAGCTAATAAAACTAAGACATGTCAAACAAATGGGAAAAGTATAGAGAAGATATCTGATAGGAAGAAAGGATTACCTTACCATGTTCACATGATATTAGTAGATGCACAGTCACGTGGTAATGTATACCGTCAAACAAAAAAACTCATCAAAATGATGGAAAAAGATGAAGATACACTGATATTCAAAGGGCACAGTGTTCAAGGTGATGGAACATGTTGCCAAGTCATGGCCACACTTGCAGGTGACATAATTATCATTAAACGTTTAGGTTAAGAAAATCTGCTGTTGAAATATCCCGATTTTTATTTCTCAGGAAAGCCATATTTTAGGATTTCGTACAAACTTGAGAAATGAATAGTATCAAAATTTTTTAAAATGAAGAATTCCTTTTTTAGGATATCATTACTCGATGTACAGAAAGGATAACCCATGGCAACGACCAAATAAAGAAGTGTGTGACAAAATCCCGCTTCTTTTTCAGGACTTCCAGAAAGCAGGTTATTCCGTTATGTATAATGAAGATTCAGTGTTTGGAGGTGCATTTCATTACAAGTTGAACGGTTTCATCAAATCACCCGCTGATTGGTATCCGCGTCCTTATTGGATGTCATCACATGGTATGGCAACGACCTGTGGCGTACCACCCTGTATATGTGAGACACAACAAATGTCCGCACAACTCAAACATTTCACAAACACATGTAAGAACGAAGCAAAGTTTTCGTTTAATGTTTGGAGTAATGCGCACGATGATATGAATCTGTTGTATGTTGTAGAAGATGAACTTATCGGTAAGTTCACTGTAATCATCTTTAAGGATATTTTTATTTTCTTTAAAGATCAAGCATAATAATTGTATAACTTTGAAAGCCCTTAATTTTCCCTTTTTCTTAAATAAATAAAGTAATATCAATTTGACGAATTTTGTTCCGTTATGTATGTCAAAATATTTCTTATTCTTAGATATTGTAAATTTTTACAAAGAGGAAGGACGACGTAAGAATACAATATTTTTCATGTTTGGTGATCATGGTCCGAGGTACGCTGCTCGAGGTGGTTTCCGCAATACAAAACAAGGACGTTTAGAGGAATACACCCCATTTTATTCAATTATGTTACCCTCTGCATTTAAAAAGGATCACCCTGAGTTTTACAGGAATATCAAAAGCAATACGGAGGTACTCACAGCGCACTTTGATGTTCATGTTACGCTGAAACATATACTTTCGTACCCCAATCTTCCGGCAAAACACGAATACGGACAAAGTTTGTTTACAAAAATCGATCCAGCAACAAGAACATGCAAGTCAGCTGGTGTACCAGAGAAAAATTGTTTTTGTTTGAAATCGAAAGACATATCCACAACTACGACACTAGCAATCAACCTATCGAACGCTGTTGTAAAACATATGAATGAGTTAATATCCAGTAACAATGAAACCAGCTCACTGTGTGCCAAACTTGAACGTAAGAAAATATTAACTATTGATCAGGAAGATGCAATTGATGGCCCAATATGGACAATAATACTTCAAGTTTCACCTAGTGATGCAACTTTTGATGTACGCGTAATATCAAAAGATGATAATTTTGTTGTCGATCCTGAAATTAGCCGTACAAATGCTTACGGAGAACAACCGAACTGCATAGCCACCAAATATCCCAAACTTGCCTTCTTTTGTTATTGTAAGTCTCATCTTAAGACAGCAATGTAGGATTCTAAGATATTCCAAGCAATATTTTTAGGCTATAACAAATATTTAAATTTTAAAACTCATGAAAAGGTACACAATATATTGGCATTCTTCACATAAAGCTGAGACAGAATTCATCCCCTAATTTTGGATTTGTAAGTGGCGTATGTTATAACCACAGAAATAATACTTTTTTTAATATATATATATATTTTTAAGACTAATTCAAGTGCGAATTCTAATCTACGTTTTTTTCCAGGGTTAAGTTTTCTTTTTTTTATTTTTGTTATTATAATAATAAAATAATAATATAATAGTAATCATTATATTATATTATTATTGGATATCTTTTTTCTTTAATGTCAAATTCTATAATTTGTCATTTTTGTACCCATACTAGAGTTTGGTAACTAGTTTTAGTTTTTGTCCCTTTGGTTTCTTTTTGGAGATACACTCGTCAAGACAATCGAAGAAGTTTTCTAATTCAGGTTCAGTAGCTACTCCGACAGGTGCATAGCTTGATACGATAAAAACGCCCATATCGTTAGGATGTTTATCCGTTAACAAAAGTCTCACTGCAATAACTCTTGAACTGGTGTGGTGTACCTCGAATCCTGCGGCTTTCCAACACTCGCGAGCTTTCAGCGACAAAGCGATACTAACTCCTTGTGAACCCCTGTTGCTCAATTGTTGAGCCTTGCCAGAAAGAGTAAGTTTATAGTCATTGCAATTGATTGTTTCTTTTCTCGTCCTCCAGGTTTCCTGTAAACAAGCAGCAAAAGTGTCTCTATTTTTAAGTATCATGGTTAACTCCTCAACACGATCATTCAATTTCAATCCACGTACATTTTGTGATATTATTTGCACTAAATTTGTTTTCGCTTTTCGTATACGATTGTTCAGTACAGGCTTTTGCGACACGTCTGTACCGGGAGCTGTTTGGTCTGCCATCATCATTGCGGAAGAACTGTAGCTCTTGCAAGCGAATGATAAACAAACCACTCCAAAATACGCCAAATCACTCACAACAACATCTTGTTAGTCTTCTGGGTGTGGCGGCGGACCGCTCTTAAACTGTCGGGTTTAACCACCACACCCTTTCCCATTTATTGTTTCTGAAAGAACAACTTATACTCACTAAGGTGACTAAATGGTTGAGTAATTTTATCCTTCTATATATCAATGACTTATATAGTGCTATTCCATTCTCTTTAGTCAACCTTTTTGCAGACGATACAATGCTTTTTAATAGTAACAAATCATTAAAAGCATTGTCCAAAAGGATAGATATCGATCTTAAATGTCTCACTAATTGGCTAAATGCTAATATTATCTCGTTAAACTCATTTGACTTTAATTTTTCGTCTAAAACGTAAGACTGTCAATTATGACCTTAAAATCAAGATTCAAGGCCAAAGATTATATCCAAGCCACGTTGTTAAATATCTAAGTGTATACATAGATGAACATCTTAACTGGGATTACCACACTAATTTTATCCGTGTAATATATTTTATGAACCACGTGAATAGCACGTGATGTACGATTTTGAAAGATAGCAATGTACATAGTTTATTTTTAGTTAGTTGCACGGAAGAACTCAACAGACAGGTCTATAGTCGATCTATTAGCGTTTATTTACTGTTTCCAGAACATTTTGGTCCACCGAATCGGATTTATTATAAGAAGTTTGAAGAAAGTTTGTAAATAATTAGTGTAAACAATTAGTTGAAGTGCTGATGTAAATAATATTAAACAAAAAAAAAAAAAAAGTTTTCATAAAAAACAGAGAGCATTGGCATTGGCCATAAAATTTATTGATGATTTATTTGAAAACAGTATTGAGCCTTTATATGATACCGTGGCTGATTTTAACAAAGTGTCATGTTCCCGCGCTTTTTATGTAAAGGCTTGGACAAAAGACTCGGCCGGGCCTTATAAACACCTGGCCGAATGCTTTGTCTGAGCCTCCAAACATAAAAAGTGCGGGGACATGACACTTTGTCAAAATCAGCCACGGTAATATGAACAAGATTTTGTGGAAAGTAATCTCGTGAATTTGATAAGCAAAAAAGAACTGCTTGAGAAGAAGTATGGCAAGTTCGAAAAGCTCAACGAAGAAATCGGTGATTTAATTGATAAGGATGAAGATTTTGAACAAGACCCTAACCCTAACCTCTAACCGAACTGGTACAGAGATATGAACTGCTGTTTAGTAAGAAACTTACCATTCAGAGGCGGATCTAGAATGTAGCAAATACATGCGTAGGAGAGCAATAATACAGTGATGACAATGAGAAATAGTACAAGATGATTTTATTTTCACTCTCCTTTGCATGTATTTGCTACATTCTAGATTCGCCTCTGCCATTCTTTCTCTTTACATAAAAGATAATGACAATAAATCAAGAAAAGGAAAGGCCAGTTCTAGTTCGCACTCTGCCTTCGACGATAAAAGTAAAGTTGCGGTCAAGCTCCCTCGTTTTGAAATAAAAGCTTTTTCTGAAGAACCAACGGAGTGGCAAAGTTTTAAAAAATCCTTTAATAAATAATCATCCAGGACTCTCCCCTATTGAAAAATGAATAATTTAATGGGTTACTTATCTGATGAGGCTCTTTGATGTGTAAAAAGGACTGCAGCTTAGCAGTGAAAATTATGAAACAGCAAAAGATATGCTAGAAAAACGATTTGGTAATAAGCAACTTCTTATATCTTCTCACGTCACGTCACGTCACGTCACGTCACGTCACGTCACGTCAATTTAGATTTAATATGATGCAAAAATCATCAAAGGGCTAAGAACTTTATGTGACAAAATTGAAAGAGAAGTTAGAAGTCTTGATGCACTAGGCTGTGATAGTGCAAATTACGGAATAATGTCAACTCCTATAATTATGACCAAACTATCTCAAAACATTAAGTTAGTGCTCTCTCGGAAATTCGATGATAATATTTGGGAACTTGGGAAAAGAATTAGAAAAAG
This sequence comes from Dendronotus venustus, assembly GCA_031834005.1. Lineage (NCBI taxonomy): Eukaryota > Metazoa > Mollusca > Gastropoda > Nudibranchia > Dendronotidae > Dendronotus > Dendronotus venustus. The sequence goes on from JAUEKX010341826.1 coordinate 6,259, forward strand.
AATTAAGTGCAAGAGAAAAAGTCTCTGAAACTGATGAAAATTGTGAGGGATTAAATTTCAGTTTGTTTTCGGGGAATGACAATAGGAGAAAAGGAAACTTTGGAAAAACTGAAAACCTGCCAAAAAACGATCAGAGTGACATTATAACAAAAGCAGAAATAAGAAAAGAAATTCTAGTTAGAAAATCTAGATGTTTTCTATGTATGAAACGGGACATTCTGCTTCAAAATGTTGAAAACATTGGAAATGCAAAAAGTGCAATGGTAGACACCGGATAAATATCTTCCAACGAACCAACAACATAAATTAATTACTTTTTATTAGTTCTATTGAATGTTTTGATCTAAAAATATAATAAACAAAACATGTAAATAACCTAAACAATGTCTCGTAAGTTTAATATCCCTCTAGACACAACACTGCCGTTTGTGTCTATTCTCAAAAAACGGAACTTTAAAAACTTTGAGAAAAAATCAGAAAAAAAATCTGGAAGTGCGGAAAAAACTTCTGGAATGGTCAGTTTATCAAATTCGGTTCGGTTTTTACTGCAAACGGCTAGAGCTAAAGTTTCTTCAATGAAAGAAAACTGAAAATTTATGTCTACTTTTCGACACCGGTAGGCAACAAAGTTACATAAGTAAAGAGGCAATGGAACAGCTAACCCTGCCAACAATCGGCACTAAATCAGTCAACATCTTATCTTTCGGTAACCAAACTCAAAAATTGATGATGAATGTGAAAAATCAATTCGGGACTTTTAATATTCCGGTAAAAGCCTTGGTTTCGGACATTTGTTTTCCCTTAGAGGATCAAGTGATTGAATTAGCACAAAACAAAATATCAAAACCCTCAAAACCTACCACTAAAAGATGACATTTTAATCGGTTCCCAACATTATTGGCAATTTATATGGAGAAAAAACAAATTGGGGGAGAAACTGGTTCTACAGCGATTTCTTCAAAGCTTGGGTTAATTTTGAGTGGTCCTGTGAAAGGAGTTAAATCTAACATTACAACATCCAACGTAGTAAATACACATTTTCTGCATGTCGTAAATCAAAAAAATAATTTGCGTCAAAGATCTACTGAGTTCAAAAAGTAAAAGATTGGTCTGTTTTGAATGACTTTGAAGAAAAAACTGTTTTTAAGAATGGAAGGTATCACGTTTCTCTCCCTTTCAAAGAGAATGTTGAACCACTTGGAGACAACTATCTAACGTCAAAAAGACGTCTCCAAAACCTGCTGGGAAAATTTGCAAAAGATAAACAACTTCTAGCAGAGTATGAAAAGATCATTAATGAACAAAGAAACTTAAACATAATAAGGGAATGTGAAAAGTGCTCTATTGGAGAAACCCATTATCTTCCGCATAGAGTTGTTATTAGAGAAGATAAAAGTTCAACACCAGTGCGAATTAGTTTTGACACTTCCTGCAAAAGTCTAGTGGGCGATCCTTTTTAAACGATAATTTATACACAGGCCCAACAATAACTTCTTCGTTATTGGATGTTTTGATAAAGTTAAGAGTTCATAATTACGTCATTTCGGCTGATATTGAAAAGGCTTTTTGGCAAATAGGTCTTTCTCCTGACGATAAAAATTCTCCAGCAGAATAAACAGCAGTTATTTTTGGATTGAATTTGTTTCGTTTCTGCTTCAAGGAACGCTTCAAAACTCATTGTGAAAATCAGGGACGTAGGCAAGATTTTGTGGTCAGGGGAGCTCAAAAATTACAGGTAACTCAACCAATTATTGAAAGAGACTTCCAAATAGCAGAATCAAAACTATAAGAGAAGCAGAAACTCTTTACTTGAAATCAAAAGAATGTTTAAAAGCAATTGGTTTCAATCTCCGAAAGTTTCGATCGAACAGTCAACAATTAGAGGAGAAAATATTTGAAACCTTTCCAGATGATAAAAAGTATAGCGGCGATAATAAGATTCTGGGAATTTTGGGTTAAAGAAACGGATAAAATAAAATTCGAGTTCGGTGAAATCCGTTCGAAATTCAATGAAAAGCGATCAGTATTAGCTTCGGTTGCTTCTATTTTTGACCCCTTGGGGCTGATAAGCCCAATCGCTGTTAAAATAAAAACATTCTACCAAGATATTTGCGACCTGAAATATAAATGGGACGAAGAGCCTCCCTATGAATTAACTGCTCAATGGGATGTGATTTTAAAAGAACTTTGTGAAATTGACTTAATAGAACTTGATCGGAATTATTGTTTTAATGACCCAACTGACCCAATTACAACTTTCCAAATGCATGGTTTTAGTGATGCCTCAGAGAAAATGGTTGCGGCATCCATTTATGTTCGTTTCCAACTTGAGTCGGGGAAAACAAAAGCGGCATTGGTAATTAGTAGGAATCGAATCGTTTCCTCCCAAGCGAAAAAATCAAAAGAAAATGAGTATTCCACGAGCCAAGCTAAACGCTTTGCTTCTACTTTCGGAATTGTGTCCAATAGTTGGAAAAAACCTAAAGAAAGTATTTAAAATTTGAAAAAGAATTTTGGCCTGAGCTTAGTAACCTCGACAAATTTACCGATTATTCACCTGGGGCTAGAAGTGAGTATAATTCTAGTTCTCATTGTACGGTTAAAAACAAGACAATTAGTTGTGTAGAGTCTGGCAGTGAGTATAATGCCAGTACTCAATTAGTTAACAAACAAACGGGGACTGACAGTGAGTATAATGTCGGTTCCATCATTGATGTCGAGAGATTTAGTTCTCTCAAAAAATTGATCCGAGTTACGGCATGGTTCTTAAGATTCAAAAAGAAATTCCTAAGAAAAGTACGAAAAAATAAAGATAAAAATATAAAAAATATAACTAATAAGAATCAAATGGAAGATGAACAACAAAACGATGCTGAAGAAGACGAACTACAAAACGATTCTGAAGAAGACGAACAACAATGGATCACTGGAGAGGAATATTTGGTTGCTAAAACTTACTGGATAAGAGATGCTCAAAAAGCGTTACAAACTGACAATAAATTTGAGCAAACCTGCAAACAATTGAGACTGTTTAGAGATGAAAAAGGGTTGTGGCGGTGTGGAGGGAGAATAGAAAAGTCAGAACTCCCCCGCAATACAATTTATCCTTATCTCATTCCAAAAAACTACAAATTTTCTGAGCTGATCGTACAAAAAAGCTCACGAAAATGTCAAGCCCAGAGGTTTGAGAGAGACGTTGAATTTAATACGGAAAGAATTCTGGATTACACAACCCAGAAACTTTGTCAAGCGCGTCATTAGCAGTTGTACACTCTTTCGTTGTTACGAAGAACAGCCATATTCATATTCTCAATCAGGACCTCTACCAAGAGAACGAGTAGCTGACGAAAATTCATTCACCAGTATCGACTACGCAGGACCAGTATACGTGACGAATATTTGACTTAGTTCCAGACTGTTCAGGTCCAACCTGTATTAATGTGTTAAAAAGATTCACAAGTGTTATTGGTGCACCTAAAGTAGTTATATCAGATAACGAAAGAACTTTATTTCATCAGATGTGCAGAACTTTATGTCAATTAAGGGTGTAACCTGGAAATTCAGCGTCGAATCTGCCCCATGGACAGGTGGATTTTTTTAACATATTGTTAAAATGGTGAAACGTTCTTTGCTTCGAAGTTGAGCTTCGACGAACTAGTTACAGTATTAAAAGAAATACACAACGTATTAAAAAATAGACCATTGACCTACATGTACACTGAGAGCTTGAATGAAATATTAACACCGAATAAACTACTTTATGGTCAGAACATCTACACCGAAATTAGCAATGCTGACAGCGAAGAATCTAAGGAACTAACGGAACAGTTAAAACGTATACGTAAACTAACTGATCATTTTTGGAGGGACGAATATCTCTTGGAACTTAGAGAACACGACAAACGAGTTCGATCAAAAGGAAGACACCAATCAGAAAAAGGTGATATAGTTCTCATAAAGGACGACAAGCTGAAACGGTCACAGTGGCGAATAGGTCGCATAAATGAACTTATAACGAGTCGAGATGGGAACGTACGTGCTGCGGAAGTCTGCATTCGAGCGAATGAACAATAGCACTAACTCAAGAGACCGATTAATAAACTCTATCCAGTCGAATATACTGAGCAACCGCTAGCGACGATGACAAAGTCAAACTATAATTTGTCAGTGATTCCGACATTATAAATTTTCTTGTTACCTCTCGTTTGGGGGATTGTGATATATTTTATGAATCACGTGAATAGCACGTGATGTACGACTCTGAAAGATAGCAATGTACATAGTTTATTTTTAGTTAGTTGCACGGAAGAACTCAAACAGACAGGTCTATAGTCGATCTATGAGCGTTTATTTACTGTTTCCAGAACAATCTGTAACAAATTGAAACCTACTAATGGTGCCCTATGTAAACACTTTGTATCTCGAGAAATCTTATTATCTCTCTACTATTCTTTGTTTCATTCTTGTATGTCTTACTCTTTTCAAGTGTGAGCACACTGAAAATTCCAAAACCCTTTGTATTTTAATTCTTCAAAAAAGAGCTCTTCGTTTTTTAACTTTTTTCTGACTATTATAAAGCTCCTTCTTTACCTCTTTTTCTTCGACTAAAAATTAATTTCTTAAATATTATTTTCATCCATCAACCTTTGAGTAGCAAGCTACCATCTTCGCTTAATTCTACTTTTAATATTAAATATAATACTCGCAATCAACAATTAAATCGTGCTAAACCTGGTCTATTATACCTACCCAGAACTTTTACCGTTTCGTATGGAAATTGCTCAATTAGCTATCAATTTATCGTGTCATGGAATCTTCTTCAAAATTATTTACCTATCGATGATTTGTCATTACTCTCATTAACGTACAATTGTCAAAATTAAAAAACTTTTCTGTTATTCTAGTTAGTTTTTTGTCTGCTTCTTTGTTCTTGTTTTTGCATATTTTTATTTATTAAAACAATTTGTATATCTTTTATGGTGGCCACCCCTTAGTTTAGATTTAAATCTATGGGGTGTTCCCCAGTCTTACTTAGCCAAATGAATAAATCATTTACTTACTTACTATAATTTATCTTTTATCCTTAGAAAAATTTTTAACTCATGAAAATATTGTTCACATTCACATCATATGATTTATGTTTCAGAGGAGCATTACTCTGGACATACTTCGATACAAAAGCTGTAATACTTTTTTGTGTTATGTTTTTTTATAGGTTTTTCTTAGTCTTTAGTATTTATCTAACGATAAATAAAGAAAACATAATATTATATTTGCAAATGTTTTTGTAAGATATGGTTTTGATAGATGAGCAAACTCTTACCACACTCTTTGCATCATGAAACCTTTAGTTTCGTTCTCGGAATTTTTTTTAAGAATTTCGGTTTTTGAGTGTTTCACAAACATAACAACTGTGCTTCAATAACATTGTATTGGTCGTAACTACACATGTTTAAAAAGCAATTTAAGTTTTCTTTCATATGAACTTCGATAACCGAGCTTTGATTTGAAAAATTAAACGATTATAACTATCGAAAGCAGACATAGTATTTCAAAAATGTCGGTCAAGTCAGATAATGGCAATGAAAGGATGAATAACTATTTGAATGCGACAAGCAGTATTTGTTCAACTTTGTTTGATAGCAATTTGATTTTAGTCTTAATTTTAAGTTCACTTCGCTTATTATAAATTATAAATATATAAATGTATTTTCGAGTATAATCCCATAACCTACCTACCACGGTAGTTGAAGGTTAATGATTGATGTCAGAGCATGAGTTACGATGAAAAAATCACTTAGAACTTGGCAGCTACATAAGCAAGGCATATAATATAATATATATATAATTGGATAGAAGTAAACTCTAGTAAGAAATATTAAATAAAAAATATTGAAATCAGTAAAAAGAAGCATTATAGGTTTTTGGAAATTCATTGTTTTTTTTCACTTGTTTTTAATACATTTATCTTTTTTTAATTATTTATTTGTTTGTTGCTACAGAAATGAAAAAAGTAGAAATAATAAACTATCTACAAAAAAATAATGAAAGCAAGTTATTCAAAAGTGTGTATGGTTAAAACAAGCCAGATAATAACACAAAAAAATAATCATTTCTCATTTCTAACCAACAACATTTTATGTTCATAAAAATATTAAAAATGGGATCCCCAAAGAATTCTCCGAAGAAAAATAACAACAAAAGTAAAAACAAAACAAATACATTACTTTGGATAAAAATAATTTTCTTTAATCGAAAAGATTTCATCGGAGTTGTTTTCTAAAATAACTATTCAAATGCAATATTCATGCAATATTATCATCATTTCTCTATTTAAAAAATGGAAGGCCAGGTCCCCTAGAAAAAAAAATAAAAAAAATAAAAATGTTCAAATTCTTAGAATAAAAATTTAATCACAAGAATTAATCATGGAATTATCATACTCGACAACCAACTTTTTAATATAACGAAGTTTTTGTTCCAATTCTTCATACTGACGTTTTTGTTCATGATATTTATCATCCTGAAATAAAAAAAATTTTGTGTCACAAATTCTGCTTTAAGTTCACCTTAAAATGACACTTCAATACAGTGAGTGTCAAGTTTATTAACATTAAGGTTGTATCTAATGATTTCCAAAATCTGAGAAAGCCTCGTAGGGATAGAGAATTCAAATGATATAAATTCTATCGAACGATTTTCAGATATGACTAGAGAAATAAAATGAAGAAATATAGAGCAGAATCAACTCACGTCCAATTTTTCATAAGTTTCGAGAATCTTCTTTTCAATACGCTGCAATTAAAAAATAAATACAGAAATTTGTAAACATTATGTGATCGTATAGGAAAATGCACGTTAGCGGAGCATACTTGTTAACATAAACATTTGCTTGGTGACAACTAACGCACACCGGTTGTCTAGAGACATTTCTAATTGCTCAATTAGAGTGATAAAGATTTCTACCTCAAACTTAATACCAATAAATTATTACTACAAACTATGTACCGAATGTTCGGGAGTTCCTTGTTTTGCTTTGTGATATTCTTCTTGTAATTCTTTGAATTTAATCCTAACTGCATCTACATCTTCTTTCAGACGTAAATAAACTGGGTATTCCGTTTCGAAGTCCAACTTGTATTGTCTTCTTTGTTCACGCCATCGAATCGGTTTGTACGCTCTAAATATTATCCAAAAAATTGAAAAGAAGACTTTTAGTTAGAAGTATGATTATGTAGAAGTTTTTTATTACTTTGATATTTTATAAAATCAATTAAATGTTATTTTCAACAAAGTATATAAATATAATTTTGTAGAAGAAAGAAAGAAGAACATACTTCAAATATTCAGGCGTTTTTGAAGTCGATGCAACAGTAGGCGGAGACTCGTCGCCATGGTTACCATTCGCTTGGGTTAAGGGTGCTTGTTGTGATGGTGGTGGTTGTTTTTTGGGCGATAAAGTATCTTCCTTGTTTGATTTTGTCGAAGAAACAGTGGAAGTAGGCTCTTCGTAAGTTGTGGTTGTTGTTGTTTTTTGTCTTTTAGTGTTACCACCATTTTCAATCGAGTTATGAGATCTTTTGTTTGACTATTTACAAATTTTAAATAGAAACGAGGGTTAGTAATCCATTCATCGTAAAATAAGTTTTGAAAATATGTAAACGTATTCCAATCTTGTAATTTGACTTTACACCAACTGATAATAATATTTTCAAGGAAAATTTCTATTTTATCCGTTTTTTAACACTTTACGAAACTTTTGAAATAGGTACTTATAAAAGATAACAATTAATAAATAAGAGTATTTTTACTTTTTCTTCAGATTTAATTGGTTTTTCATCATCAGGTGATTTTGTTGAAGTTGTTGATGAAACTTGTGATGAAGGTGATGGTTGTTGCGCGGGAGGAGTAGGAATGGACTTCTTGTATGTCGCTATATTTCTAAAAAAATCATCAATCAATAAAAACAATAAAAAACTCGAACAATGAGAACAAAAGTTCGAAACGATCTTACTTAATAACACAAGAACTAAAAGAACAAAATTCCTCATACTTTTTTACGACGTTTCTTTCGTTTTCGTTATAAAATGGCCAACTATCAACCTAGACGAAAAATAAATAAAACAACCATAATAAACAGTATAAAGTAGGACTATCTTTTGTCCCTTTGAATATTCGAGCGTACACCGATAAATTACCTTCAATCACAAGAAGCGGAAAACTTACATGTATGTCGTTATATAACTGTGCATGTAATTTATGTTGGTTATCTTGTATTGATGAAACCTAAAAAAAGAAAAAGAAGAAATAATTTAGCATAATAAAATAAAATAAAATAGAATGATAAGGTTGATATAGGTTTGTGCATTAAGATATTTGTTATGATGGGTTTCATATTACAAATAAAAACTCTCAATAGATCGTAAAATGAAAATTTTATAAACTAAGGGACAATCTTTACGTGCCATCGATTCTAACAAGATTATTTTGATGAGTTTTTTTGATAAACAAAATCGGCTTAACGTTAAGAACTTATTTAACGTGATTCATTTCAGAGAAGTTCAAGAAAGAAGGACAAACCTGTTGCAAAATCATCGCCAAATTATTTCGATCTTTTTGACTCATCGCTTCTAAAATGATAAACATAAATAAAAACAATTAAACTGTCTGTAACAACATAAAACTGTATAATAGAAAATAAATGTCTGTCTGTTGATATAATTATATATATATATATATTAAACTAACAGAAATTTACCTCTTGTTAAACGTTGTATCAGTTCAGGTTTTTTATGAGGACGCAATGCCAAAATATGCATTACTCTTTCCCTGTAAGAAATAACAAAGTAAAAAGCTTAAATAATATATATAGGCCTTAAAAAAGTGGTTTAGTAACAAAGTTTCAAATTCGTTACCTGCAAGTAAAACTTTTTCCTGCAGATAATGCAGCAGCCGCCGTTGTGCTCCGTTGATGTGGTATTGCAGGTGAACTGCGTGAAGTAGAAGAGACTGACTGTGAAGGCGAGGAAGAGTGAGTGGTAGTCGCAGGTACCTTCTTTTTAGATGAGCTATGCTTGTGTGACGATAGATTGTCAGCAGTTACAATTTTCGCTTTTGATTGTTTTCCTGGAAGTTAGAAGATGATACGAAATGAAAAACTATTTATGCATTTTTAAAAAAAGCATCGTTAATTGCAGTAATTTATTAATGATGCACTAAAATAGAAAAATACTAATTATATCTATTATTGTGCAAAAATAATTGTTATTTTTATTTTCTTACTTTTTTTCACATTACCAAGATCAATTTCTTTGGTTCTAAATATAAAATGAGAATAAGAATGATTTCTTCAACATAAAATTTGTTTACGTTTTTATAAGCAACCATGAATTGTTGTGATTAAGCAGTTTGTTAATAATATTTTTCAAAACCCCCTATTTTTATAAAGCTTTTGAGATGGATCGTTATAAAAATTGTTAGGTAAGCACTAAATCACAATAAAATATCAAAGAAACTGGTATGGTTCAAGCATTTTGTTTGTAAGAAACATAAGTATACCTGACATCTTTTCTTTCTGTTTCCACTTGTTGCATTCGGTTTCTTGTGTTTTCGTAAACATCTTCTGTTGCATTAATGGAAATTCTCGACTGTAGACTTCCATATGAATATAATTTATTGGATTTTCTGTCTGGATGTTTAATGCATTCGATTGCACCTTGCCCTTGGTTTAAATTTGAAACTGCGAACAGGAACTTTTTCTCTGATAAAGACTTGCCTGGAATAGCAATGACCTGGAAAAATAAACTTAAAGATTAAGCTAAATTTAAAATGAAAAATTTCCCTAATGGCCACAAAGAAGGAAGAAGTTCTCAGTATTCATAATTTTATACTTTCTTAATTCCCAAACTTTAAAAAGGACTTGAGTAAATTTAAATGATAGACAACTTAATTTCATTGATTTAAGAAAATGATTATGTACAATTGAGCAGCTTCAAACATGTACGAATTATTAGTAGATGCATCAAACGGGAATTAGTTAATGACACGTAATTTCGTGGGCAGAGAGAAACAACAAAGAAACCCATTAAGTGTCTCAAATTAAAAACAAACTTGAACTGTTAATAAAAAAAGTTGAACAAAGGGAATCCCCCTGAGATTTTGTTTTCATCATCTGTTGTAATTCAATGATGTTTTCAAAGCTTGATAAATTGACCGAAAATAAACAAAACTCTCTCTCATTTGTTTACATGTTATTCAAAACAAAACAAAACAACAACAGAACCTATTAATTAGGTTTTATTAAAAGCATTTTTTTGGATTTTGTAACTGCTGTGAAATAACAATTTTAATTATATTTTAGTTTTATCACAAACAATTTGATATCAAAATATATAAGTTAATTAAACAATGCAAATAAAAGAAAGTTTACCCCATTTTGTCCATCAAACTTAATTCTTGGTTGCAATTTTGAGGAATTCTAAAATAAAAAAACTTATAATTATTGTGTTCTTATCAAAATCAAATTTAACACCTTTGTTGACAAATTTAAATGTTTAATTAACTGTTCAAACTTACAAAACCTACCTTATAAAAATAACATATAAATATAAAAATAATTAAAGTACTTAAAAATCCGTAAATATTTTCCATAATTTCCACTCAAGTTGTTATTTGGGTGAAAATCAACTCATCAAAACGACTTGTCATTATTAAGCAATTTGGCATATAATTTTAAACTCGATGAAATCTAATTAAATTCTTCTTCTTCTT
>JAUEKX010342936.1:0-20486 GCA_031834005.1 Dendronotus venustus
CGATGTGCGCCTAGAGCTGCGGTGACGTGGGATTGGGCGCTTTATAAATAAATTTTATTATTATTATTATTATTATTTTAATTCCGGAGAATAAGAGTTAAGCAGGAGACCTTTTGAGGGTGGAGGGCATGATACAGCATTTACTGGTACAACAATTAAATTTCATCTGCCAAAGATCTTTGGACTCAGTTGATCAAACTCATTTTTCATAACTCTAAAACTGTACTGGTACTGTAATTATGTAAGGAAAGACAAAACCAACCGATTGTGATGAATATCAATGGAAAGACAAATTCCAAACCGATTGTGATGAATATCAATATTTAATCATTCTCATTCAATAACTTCACACAATATTGTAGTATCATACAAAAAGAAAATGAATCATTCCTAAAATAAATACCAGGTACAGGCAAATTGTAACAGCCACACTAAATCACGGAGGTATCAAGGTTATGAACGGACAAACACAGTACATGGCAAAATCAAATCCACATTTCAGAACTAAAAAGACTTGTGTTGCAGTAATGTGGTATCAATATTTGTTACTTCTTGCCGAGGGGGAAAGAGTGACATTTGAACTAACACACAGAATAATATTCTTTTTCTATTTCAGTTCTAAAATGGTGACTAGATTGAGAATCAATCATTTCAATATACAACTAACAAGAATTATCTAAGAAGGCACAAATTTCATAACAAAAAAACATTGAGCATCATAATAATGTGTTGATAAATAACATAAAAATTATCTAAAACAATATTATGAATCCAAATTTCATCAGAATTCAAGGCCGTTTCAGTTTTTCTAACAACCATATCAAATAAGGGACCGACACTTTGACTACTTTTTGATTTTAAAAAACTACTAATGTTTTCTTCATCTGAATTCAATCTTGACAAGTGAAAAGTGATGAGAAATAAAACAGCAAATAAATCTGAAATGAGCAGTCAAAAACAACTTACCCCAATAGAGAAAATGTCGCTTTAAAATTCAAACTATTTCCCTTTATCAAAACAATTTTCAAAACATGAGGTGCCTGATTCAATTTGAAAACTTTGAATGATAACCAAAAATAGAAAACGCCTTAATCAATATCAATATCAATGTGATAGCTGTACACGATGTAGTTGCATCCATCTGCATAAAAACCTTTTTATAGGTAATGTTGTTCTGAACACAATATAGTGAAAAATACAATTCTTTTAACACTATCAGATCAATAATTTTGCATATTCAACAAACAAAAAAGGGAGGCGGGGGTAGGGAAGTAATTCCAAGCAAGCAGGAGAAAAATATATGTTTCCAATCAATAATTGCATGATATTCTCATAGTTTGTATTATGCTTTATATATATATAGCCCCCAAAACAATCAAGCAATCAATCAATAATTAGTTAATTCTACAAGTCCTCAAACAAAACTCAAACTAACTCTTCTTCTTAGTGGATGTGTGTCAGTGTCAGCACCCAAAGACTAGGACGTCAAATAGTGAATGCCTTGCGGGTGCGGCTGGTGGAACTGGGGCTGAGAAGCGACAGGCATGGGGCTAGGGGGAGGCGGGGGGAGGGCGTGCCCTTGGACCGACTGGGGCGGGGGGTGGTGCGGGTGGTGACTGAATTGGGCCTGGAAATGGGGGGAGGAGGTGGGCGGCATGGCGATGCTGTAGGAGGAAGGGGGCACTGGGGGAGGGGCTGCCATCATCTGCTGCTGCTGCTGTTGTGGTTGCTGCTGTTGTAAGGGCTGGCTGTACGTGTGGCCGGCTGGTGCAAACGAGGCCTGGGGTGGAGGGGGAGCTGCCTGCGAGGAGATGGTGGCGATGCTGTACGGGATGTAGTGAGGGGCGCTGGACACCGTCATCACCGTCTGGCCTTGCTGGAGGAGGGCGGCTTGTTGTTGAGGGTCTTGCTGCGACAAGGCCGACACCGGAATGGACTCAAAACTCGGAAACGGAGGAGGCAGGCGGGAGGGATGAACTTCGTATTCTAATACTTCTTGGTGAGGCGGTGGCTGCGCGTGCATGGGGACGCCTTGCGGTGGCTGTGGTTGCTGTGCCGGGTGCTGGTGCTGTTGTAACTGTTCGTGATGAAGCGGGGGCTGGCCTAAGTGCTGTTCTAAATGCTGCGGGGTAGGTGGAGGGTGGGGATGATGTTCTAGGAAGATTTGTCGCTGCGCAAACGGTGCCCCCGGTACTTGGTGTTGCTCCATGTGGATGGATGTAGGTGGGCCGGGAGGGCGGTGATGGGTGATGTGGATGGGTGCCCCGTGGGGTATGGCGTGTTCTATCATTATCTGAGGACCGTCGGGCCGCGGGGGTCCCTCGGGGTGCATGTGGGGCTGAGGGTGGTGCATCTGCGGCGGGAGATTATTTGGATCCAAGGGCTGGACGAGGTGGTGCCCGGGGTGGGGTGGCCGGGGTCCGTGCATGCCCATGTCCTGTAACTGGGGCGGTATGTTCGGATCCGAGGCCATGCTCGGGTATCTCAATGGCTGGCCCTGGTACTGCGGGGAGGCTGGATGCTTTTCAGGGTCGTCCTCTCCTGCAGACTGATCGGGATGACCCCCTCTGTCCTCACCGTGCTGGTCGCCTTCGGGAGGTTTCTCTTGCTTGTTCTTCAGAATGCCTGCAAATATCACAAAACAATAAATTATGATGATGAATAAGATAGATAAAAATAATTTAAGAAATAAAGCTATTATTCAAATAAATAAAACAATGAGTAAATCAATCATGCGTAAGTGTTATGTCCATTTCAATACATATTACATTTGATAGCCAATCTTGAGTCTAACTTCCCTCCAGTAGCTTTTGCTTTTACTTTTTAATATAGATAATGCCGAAATATTAGTTTGTTCTTTTCTGCTTAATGATTTGATGCTATCATTTTATTTGGTGGTGTGAATGAATAAATAAATCGCAATAACTCTATAGGCCTACCTTTAATCTTCTTTTTTTCAGGTTCTCCAGAATATCCGTTCGATTTTCTCTTGCCACCATTTTCTGAAATAAAAAATGTATACAATAAGTAAAAATCAAAGCTTTAATGAGATTTATATGATTAGTAATGCAACCATGACATGACTGAGCAACAAACATTTCTTTTTTTCACATCATCTACAACAACAAAGCTAGCAACTATCTTGTTGATCTTATCTAAAGACTCTTTGAAACGACGTGAAGAAGACGTATAGAGGACTTTCCTAGCACTGTTGAGTCGTTACTTTATCATTAGAATCCATTCAGCCACCACTATTTCACTACTTCTGCTATAATACCCTACCACAAACACACATAACTGTGTCAGAGCCAAGATTGATAGTTGGTTCAACAGAGTACCTATCCGTTTCTCATGTCCTCCTTACCTTTGGTTTCGTCCAAGTTCTTCGACTCCTCCTTGTTTTCCTCGTCCCCGGGAGATCCCAAACCCGAGGGGGGAGGGGGAGGTGGCATCAACGACTTGTCATTTCTACTGTGGGGGCTGGAAGAAACAGAAATTTGAAAAGAAATCGAATTATTAAATAGATACAACCATTACCATCCTGACAATTTGATGAAGATAATAATGCAGACCATTTCTTGATCCTATTGGTGAATCTGTTTGGGTCTATTTTAGTTTGGGAACGAATAATTGTTTCTTATGGGGACTATTTTATGCAGCATAGCTTTATTTGTTTAAATTTCCCTTGCTTTTTATCCTTGCAGGGGAAACATGTATGAAATAAGACCACTGGTGGCACATTCTATGTGGTATTATATTTTTTTGTGGTTTATGACTCCCACCTTTATGTTATACTAGTGAATAAAGAGTGAATTACATTCATTTGAAAAATACGAAAACAAATAAGAGAAAACATAGAAGAAATAACAAGACAAAATAAAAAAACAAGAGCCAGAGAAAGAGATAGAAAGAGGCCCATAGTGGTGTTTACCGCATCATCTCCGGGCTTGGTGAAGACGTGACCAAACAGCTAGGGGAAAGGGTGGCCATGCTAGACATGGGTGGGGGCAGGTAATGGTGGGGTGGGGGGCCAGACACAAACGGGCTTGGCTGAGACAACAGCTGGTGTGGTGGTGGTGGGTGTTGGAGGTGGTGAGGGTGGTGGTGAGGGTGAGGGGGAAGGGGAGGGCCACCTTCGTGGGGAGGAGGGGGTACCATCGGGACCTGGCCCGGCTGGTGGAAGAAAGCCGGTTGGCCTCCCCCCATGTGGGCAGCGGCAAACTGGCCTTGGTCTAAGCCAGGCGGGGGCAGGTGACTCATGACCACCCCTTGAGGGGGCTGCTGGATGAGCTGGGTACTCAGACCCTGGGACATGGGGGGTGGGGGCACCGGTTGTGGGGGCTGGGGGGGAGGGCTGGAACGGACCAAGTTGACCAGGTGAGGCGGGCCGTGCTAGAAGGATAAGAAATGAAAATTATATCATATGGTCAGATAATTCTGCTGTTTTCAGTATGATTATCACCAAACATTTGGTTTATAATGTACCGTAATCAGAACCAGCTTATTTTCAAATTACCACTAATGGGATAAAAGAATTCAGATTTATATACAACCCAAAAACTACCTGAAATATTCTTTTAAAATATTAGCAGTTGACTTCAGTTGAATTTGAGGTGTCTTGATCATTTCTTATATAATTAAAGTAAAGACACATTTAGCGCCTCCTCATTGGGGTCAGGCTCTTCGTCTCCGAGAGTTGACCTTTGATCAGGGGTGTAAATGGCAAATTTAAAAAATATAGTCTGAAACATTTCATCATATTCATATCCCAATGAAAATAGCAATGCGGAAACAACAACTAATAGCTTTTCAGTCCACTTGGATAGAAACATAAGAAAACAATTATTGCGCTGAAGAATTACAGGTCTGCATTTCTTATAAGTAAAGTAAAGACGCATTTAGCACCTCTGAGAGGTGACTATAATTAATTACCTGGTATCCTAGTAGGTTGTCTGGAATCTTGTCGTCCTTCTCCTCCCTAAACCTCCTCTTGGCCTCGTCGCCGTCCTTCAGACTCGAGTAGTAGGTGTGGCCCGTGGAGGAGGCCATCGTCGTGTACACCACAGACGTAGGGCCGCCGGCCAAACTCACACCCAGGCTTGACATAGGCTGATGAGACGGCAAACATGAGGATGACAAACACAAACAAATAATATAAATACCCATTCATCAATTTTTATGGCATTGAAAAACAACACACAAATAAAAACAATATCCATCAATTTCTATGGCCACTCACTATGTGATTTGAGGACATCTTAGCCATGACAAAAAGCACAAAGCACTGCAGAAAGCTAAGCTTGTGTGCATTCAAATTGATGCACATTGGTGTATCAGAGTAAAAGTTATGAACCTTTCTTAGGGTTAAATGTTTCAGTAAACAAGCAGCACTAATGTATTTAAAATCAAATTTGCCTTTATTGTCCATTGTCATTTTGGGTTCAATTCCGAAAAAAGACCAGACTAACCCACATGACAGCCACAGAGCAGCGTCACAAGATAGGCAATTGAAGTTTAGTTTCTTGCCCAAGGAAAAATATGAAATGTCGAAATGGGACTTGAACTCAGGTTTTCCGGATCTCAGTGCAATGCGTTAACCACTCTGCAGTACTAGTACGGTATATGAGTTTGAGGCCTGAGTTGGTACCTACCTGAGGTGGACATATTTGAGGCGGTGGCTGTGCCATCATGGTAGGTGCCGGTTGTTGCACCATGGTGGGGGGCGGTGCCTGGGACACCAGTTGGAGCGGCTGCTGGATGGTGGCGTAGGCCGTCGCCATGAGTGGAGGCCCCCCACCAGATCCCGGTGGGGGTACCGGCTGGGGCTGAGCCGTGGGCACCACTTGTTGCAGCATGGCCTGGGGTGGAGGGGGTGGGCCTCCCTGGTGAGGGTGGGCACTGATCAGCATCGGCTGCTGGCAGACCAGATCCAACGGCGGTGCTGGGAAATATCATAGGAAGAAAATTGGTAAGTAACAGACCTGTAAATGACCCAACACAAAATGGTCTGAAAATTGTCCAAACTTCAAGGACGGGACTATTATACTATTGACTTCCAATTCCAATCATTAATGTAAAAAAAAATTCAAGCAGTTCCTTAAATTGAAATTGTCTGAAATCAGACAATTGTCTGAAGATTTACAGGCCTGTAAGTATGTAATCAAGTCACCAAGACTACTATAAAATAAAAAATTTCATTTCTTACAACTAAGACTAAGAATCTATTATTTTGTTTACAGGGTGTAAATATGGCAACTAAAACAAATTGTCTGAAATATTTCATATCCCAATGAATATAGCAATGTGGAAACAAAAACTAATGGCTTTTCAGTCCACTTGGACAGTAAAAATAAGGTCTAAAATCAGACAATAATTGTTTGAAGATTTACAGACCCGTGTTTAGTAAAAGACACGCCTAGATACAAGAGACCTATTTTGAACACCCGAATAAGTATAATACTTCCCTAACAAATGAGACCAAGACCTCAAGGTCTACACAATAATTAATTCTATGTCATAAATAGACTACAAACTAGCTAAAAGTAAAAGGTTTACCTTGCTGTTGCACTATGGATTGTGGAGCAGCGGACACAGCCAAGGAGCCGACCATTGGCATTTGTAAGGTCATGCTGGATGGAATGACCACAGATGGGGGTGCTGCTGTATTGGTCAATGCTGAAAGAAATAACCATTTCACACTGATCAAGAGAGGTGAAAAGACGATACACTTCAAAGAATCAAGGGGGGAAAAATGTTATTCTCCTTAATTAGGACATTTTTCAACAACAAAAATCGACAAACCAAACTGATAATAAATAAAGTCTTAACATTTAATTTGAAAAGTCAACTGGGCAATAAATATGCTATATTGTAAGCTTTCTAGTTTATAAAGTTTTAGCTATATATATTTACAATTTACAATAGTTAAGATTGTTTATTCTATAGTTGTGAAGACCAGCAGACATATAAGAGGTAAACAAATATATATACAACAGTTTTTCAGTTCTTATACTTACAAAATTTGTATCCATCTGTGGGAGAGATTACATTTGAAAATTTATATCATTTCATAAAATTTGGGCAGGAGCAATATTTCTTCAATATTTGGATACAACAAGGGCTTTTAAATTACATAATTGTTTGTTTATTAATACTTCAATTCTATCATAGGTATTTCTACATTCTGTTTTTTTTAAAGATTCTGATGTCATAAACAATTCAATTCACAGGTTTCCTCTTTGCCTGTTGCCTGTATGTATCTCTACTAACAGTATTATGCATGTGCCATTCACAGACCTTGTCCTAGCAGTTAAAATTTCCATTAGTATAAGACCAGGTTTTGTTTGGTATATATTTTTCTCAGCTCTGGTTTTTAGCAAACGAGAATATTCTTTCTAATTACATTTCAAGTATCATTCAATATGCTGTACTGCTAAATCCAAATACAGGATATATTCTCCATACATACCACCATCAAAATGACAGCTTTTCGTAAACATACAAATCGTCTAACCTATGTTTTGGACAGCAATTTAATAGACTTTCATCGAATCTCTACATTTTTTTAAGCCTTTACTATAGCTAGATTCTCACCTTGTGGCTGCAGGGCTTGCAACGACTGTTCATGTACAGTAGCAATGGTAGCCAGTCCAGACTGAGCCATAGTAAACTGGTGATGCTCCAACATAGGGGCTACAAAAACCAAAATATAACCATATAAATATTGATAGATTTTGCTGCAAATATCATTTAAGAATAAAGAGCAGCGGCAAAATATTCTCTTCTCCCAAAATAACACACAGACGCACACTTTATAATCATCCAATCCCTTTCAACATTGTGAATACAAATGGTTAGTTAATTGGTTAATAGTCATAATATCATGAAATTACAATTGATGCCAAAGTTTCAAATCTGCTTCCAAAATCAGGTCATACAGTAAAGCTAGAGGGATAAGAAAAAACATTACAGCTTCCATCATTGTTCATACAGCACTGAAATAAAGACTTATTTAAAGTAAGACACATTTTTTCAAATTTCATGTAATTTCACACTTGTTGTTAAAGAAACAAATCACACTTTCTATATAAAATGTTAGAAAAACATAGGCGTGAGTCAAGATGGTGCTCTGAATTGGTTGAAAACATATACTTCCATCTTCTACCAAAATCAGGTCATACCGCAAAGTTACGCGAATACAAAAAAAAAACAATTACAGCTTCAAATCCATCAATGTTCATACTGCACTGGAATAAAGACTAAAATAAAAGTTAAATATACCAAATTAAATTTCAAGTTATTTCACACATGCTGTTATAGGTGCTGTTATAGTTAGAAACAAATCACACTTTTTAGAAAATGTTAAAACAACGACAAAACTATATTTGAATCACATAAGCGTGATTAAAGATGTTGCTCTGAAAGGATTGAAAACTTAATGGAGATACACATATTCAATATTATTCCATTCCATCAAGCATTTGGATTGAAAGTTTAAAAAACAACTGGGAGGTAAAAATTTCTATTATTTATTCAATCAAACATTCTGATCAAAAGTGAAAAGACAACAGCTGTCATCCTTTTCAGAATTGGAGGATAGACTGAATTCATTAGATACAGGAGACCTTTGAACAAATTCATGGATGGGTATGGGGTGACAATAATATGGCCTGCAGAAATTTTGTTGGGACCAATTAGTACCCTAGGTTGAGAAATTACAACACAGGAAAACAGAAAAAATATGAGACTTAATCTGTGTGAGAAAAGATTTAACCTGCAAATGGAATGGAAATCTTAAACACAATCGTGAAAGAAGAAGAAATGATTAGAAATTTGTTAATATATTTGGCTGGAACAATCTTCAATGAGGACAGAAAAGAAATGAAAAAGATATTATTTGATCTGAGCATGAAAATGATACCCCTGGACAGAGCCGGTGATGTTGAAAGTACCAAGGATTTATATCATCATACTGACTGCCTTTCCCACAATGAAAAAAACACCATAAAAATTGTTTTTAAAAAAAGAAAGGGGTTAAAAAATAAAATGTCAAAAACAAACTAACAGAGCTGGGGTCTTTACATCTAAATTATTCCAGTTTCACAGAGCTTTCATTGAAATCCGAAGAAGAAAACAAAATATTGAATATTTGGAGCATTACAACCATATAACAAATTTCCGTAATGGGCAGTAAAGGAAATAGAGAAAATAATTGTTGTCCTTAAAATGTTTGTTCACTAGTAGCCTTCATTTAAGACTTGACAAAAAATGAAGAATGTTCAGCGAACAAAGATAAATATCTATAATATCGGAGAGGTGTATCAGTAGCGTGTCAATAGGGGTTAACATGCACCTTCTTTTTCTCCTTGTTAAATCTTTTAAAATAAAACTAAAAGGGATTTTAAAATTTTAAATAACACGAATGAAAGCAAATGAACAAAGCAGAGGTCTTTACATCTGAGCTATTCCAGTTGTACAGAGCGTTCATTGAAATCAGAAAATAATATTGAATATATGGAGCACTGTAACCAAATAACAACTTTCCTTAATGGACAATAACATAAAATAGAAGGAAAAAATTGTAATCCTTAAAATGTTTGTTCACCAGTAGCCTTCATTTAAGACTTGACAAAAAATGAAGAATGTTCAGCAATCATATCTATAATATCGGAGAGGTGTATCAGTAGCGTGTCAATATGGGATAACACACACCTTCTTTTTCTCCTGAATAACCCTGAAAATAACCTAAAAGGGTTATTCTTAATACACGACAAAAGTAAATTAACAAAGCTGAGGTCTTTACATCAGAGCTATTCCAGTTCTACATAGCATTAATTGAACTCAGAAAATAATATTGAATATATGAAGCATTGTAACCAAATAACAAATTTCCCTAATGGACAATTAATAACGGAATAAAACTAATGTTAAATGTTTGTTCACTAGTAGCCTTCATTCAAGACTTGACAAAAAATGAAGAATGTTCAGCAAACGTTTCTATAATTAATATCGGAGAGGTGTATCAGTAGCGTGTCAATAGGGAATAACACGCACCTTCTTTTTCTCCTGTACAATGGCATAAAGCATTTATTTCAAATGGCAATAATTTGAAATTCTTACTGAAATTGCTGTACTTTTCCCAAACAACTTAACATTACAGAGTACAAAATGGTTAGTAAATTGAGACATATCGAAAAGATTGCTTTCAATATCGTTGAACCAGACATGAATTTTCTTCTGGTGTATTATTCTGGGAAAAGAGAGTGAGTGAATTCATAGACAGCCTCTTGTCCTATATAATACATAGCTATTCAGTTTGTCTGCAATATCAACGATAATGGATCATATCAAACGATGCATGAATGCCTGAAAGAGAGGGATAGGGAACAATATCAAATAAGAAAAAGGATAATGAATTTCAACTATTGTTGGCATCACCAGCACTTTCTTTTCCATCAGATCTGTAAGACATCCTGCTTACATCCAAAAGATGTTTTAAAATCTAAGGTAACTTCTCCTGGGGATAACAGTGCCTCTGTCTTTTTCCTTTCAAGATGAAAATGTTTTTTTGTGAATAACAGGCTGCTCTACCTGTAATAGTTTTTGTCAAACCTTTATAACGGAAGAGTAAAGCTGTCAATATAAATTTATTCATGTGGGTAATAGTAATATGCATTGGAGGAAAAGTGTTTGTTAGATCAAAATTGAATTAATAATTAAAAACATACACAACAATTGCCAAACTGGAAGAGAAAGAAGATGTTATTTAACAAGTACGGTTATCATCACACACACACGATTACAACGATCTCACTTTCTTTTTAGCATTCACACTGTACTCGTCCACCTATGCATTCTCTTTATAGTAAACGGCACATAGATAGAACCTCACTCATTCACTGATGAACCCATTTAGTTATAGTTGGTCTGAAAACTGAAAGGGCTTATAAAAAGTCACCTCCAGTCTCCACCAATACGGGTTGTCTGCCAACCATGGTCAACCAAAGACAACATGGCTGACACATAATATGTTGACAAAGAGCTATATAGCTCATTGAATTAATGAGCTATAACTCATTGAATTGGTTTAGCATTCTTTGTTCTATTAATTGTAGAATGATTCGACATCTGTTTGCAGACTGGAGATATGACAGGCCTATAGCTAACTAAACAAAGACAGAATCAATTGGTTAGATTCCTTTGCACGGAAAACACAGCGATCAAACTGAAGATTTAAAACAGCATTAAAACGTATAAACTTTCAGTTCAGACACCATACAAATCATCTCATATCATTTTTCGCTCCATACAAATCTTAATAATTTTATTGTGTCAACATTTTATTTTTGCAAAGTTATACTCTAGCTAGCCTGTGAAAGCTTTTCTGGTTGGTAAAGACTTGCCAAACCTGGTGAGTATAATGACAGAGGAAGAAAGAGAGAGAGAGATAGAGACCATAATGGTGGTGATCAATTCAATCTCAATTTCAATTAGTGCCGACTTACTCTGCTGGGGCACTCCAGTAATGAGCCCTGTGGGCATCGATGGGGGCAACGCTGCCAGGGCCTGTTGGAAACTCACGTAGGACCGCTGCACCTACATCAAAGAGAGCCAAGCAAACACAAGGGTCATCATTACACATACAGGCAGTCAGTAAGTATCTGCCTCGACACTGCCTGCTCCCATCGGCTGGGGGTGGGGGTGCTAATAACGCCTTGACCAATGTATCAGGAGGGATGGTAAAAGATAGATATAAATAGATATAAATCTATATGGAAAGAGAAATACTAGAAAGACAAAAGTAGAGTATCTAATGAATACGATCAAGACCATACGGTACTGTACGCATTCGTCAAACTAGTTGGAATAAAACAAAGTGTTGATAGACTCTATACAAATAATTTATCATTATGCATCGTTCTTTCGTAAGACTGCGTCCAGGACCTAATAGATAAGGAGTGACTACCAATTCTGGCGTGGGGTTACTTTCCCACTTTCAGTTTCAGAGTTTCAGATTATGATTTTACAGGCGGAATAATTCTTTAACAAATCATTAATTAATCAAAAGAAACGGATAAAAAAAGACAAAATAAAATTTCCACTATGAATTATTTTAGAATATTGTCTTGATGTTGGAAACGCTTATGGTCTTCTGCAAAAATAGATATAAATAAACAAGAAAACAAGCTCAGAATTTCTGAAGAACGTCGAGCATTCAATAATTTGAGAAGTACAAGTTTGACTTATGATGTGTGCACCTCGGTCAATTGAATGTCATTTTCAATGCAATACCCTCCCATGTTGTGCAGTCCCTCATTCAAAGCAACAAAATTTCTACCTACAATGCTTGCAAGAAGGGTGATGATACACCCTCTTCATCTCAGATTGGACTGAACACATAACGCATGAAAACATTTACTGCCGTCTAACGTACTGATCACTATGTTTTTTCGCCATCACTAGAGTTAATTCTCTTCTGGTCAAGAACAAAAACATTTATCAGTGCTGATACTGAGAAAAAGTAAAAAAAGAGGAAAATTTTCTGTGCGCGTCAATAACCAGGGGCTCGCGAGACGTGACAGTTTTAAAGCTAACTAAAAGAGTTTCTGCTCCTTGAAAACCACTAGAAGGCATTTTTTAGTCGTTAAAAACCCTCAGGTGTTGCAGCCTTACTAACCACGAACTTCCTCTCAGCACTAATTTTTCATGTTTTTGCTTAAAATCCAACTTATCTTCAAAGAAAAGAAAATCCTAAACATATATTATATGTTAAATTTTTTTTTTAAAAGAAAAGAAAAAGACAAAAAAAAAAAAAAAATTCTGTCTTTTCAGAATTACAAAAAAGGCGGAAATCCGCGGGGAAGATTATCAGCACTGATTTATGGGTTAACTAAAACACACGATCAGGAATGAATTCTCATTTACAGAGCAAGTCAAGTGAAGGACAGCGAAGAAAAACCAGTGAAAAGACTCATCCGAGCAAAACTTGAGGTCATCCATTTCCTTTGACATTCTGTGATAGGTCTCACATATTCTACATCCTCTCTGAACAAAATGATCATTTTTGTCAAGAGTCTGTGAGATGGGAATAAAATCTAACCCACTCTAAAATCATTGCTCAAATCCCAAACTCATCCACCTCTCCAATCGTAATTTTTTTCTTAATCAATCCCTTCCCTTTTAAATGACTACATTGATAAGAAAGACAAAGAGCAGTTTTAAATTTCAGCAATACCAAAAGAGATGAGATTGCATACTGCCGTTGCAGAACGTACAGCATCTTAGTTTTTTTTTCATCTGCTTGACTGTTCATATTAAGACACATTTCAGTTTCATATATAGTATAATTATAGTTATTCAATTTGACACATCCACCTTTACAGAATAAAGCATACTTTTCTTGAGAACTCTTCTAAAAAAGAACGAGAAATAAAAGTCAATAGAGCTCATCCAAAGCTTTAAACATCTGATATAGACAAAGATAGGCATTAGGCATTGGAAGTGCATTGGAAGTTAAAAGGCATAGGAAATTCAGAAATCAAAATTATCAAATTCAAATTGCATCTTTTTCTATAAATGTTGCTTCTAATCAATCTGTCTTTAACCAGTGTAAAAGAATACTGAATAACTCAGTTTCCCAATTAAATCTAGCACATGGGCAGGTGTAGAAGAAGCAAATGGGTGATAATTTCATCCACATATTGGTATCCTTTGGGAAAATTATGCTACAAGAAAATTGTGTGAGGCATGTAATATTCAAATCCTGACTGGAATCCATAGAATAATTCTAAAGCAAACTAAGTCTAAAAAAGAAAAGAAGATAAGCACCAACTATGTTGCACAAAACTTTTATCTAGAGTTCAATGAATAATTCAAAACATGCTAATCTCTAACAATCATTTATCATTCTCAACCAGAACTCTTCGCTTTTTTAAAAACTTGTCCTGAAACGAAATATATTAATGAGACAGAATTCTAATTGTAATATAGATCAATTAATTTGCATGACGATGTATGATCTTATTTGTAGGAAAAAAAGTGCACAATGAATAATTGAAAATTGATACTTTCAAAAACGTTTTAGACACAAATAGGTTTCGTTGAAGAATTTTGGTGCTGATTTGGAAAGAAACTTCAAAATCAAATTTAGAGCTTTATTTGCATAATGCCCTCACTGTACTAGTTGCTTACCTCTCCATGACAAGTCACTGAGGAATACAATTTCAATTAGATAATAATATCTACCCCGATACACCAAAACCCTATTGACCAAGGGATCATACCAACAGCAAAAACAGAGATCTGAGAAAGAGATAGTATTAATCGGGGCTATTTTCTTCACCACTGCTATTACTGGTAATGAAAGGCACGGCATATTATATGAAATAGACATGAAATAATCAGACATTTCCCTTTTCCTTCTCCTCCTCTTCAAACAATGAACTTACAGTTTGTATCAGGTTTTCTGCCAGTCTTTTCCCCTCCTGCAGCTGGACTAGTGATGAATGCCTGTGAAAGAAATGTTTACATTAATTCCTATTTCAAAAATTACAATAAAAGCAAAATAGCTCAAATCTAATATCTCTCATTTTCAAATTTGCCTTCCATCTGATGACTTAACGATAAGTACTAAAGTCACAGTTTTGCTTGAATTAGGATGACAAGAGTTGAAAGTTTGTGATCAAAACATCAATTGGGAATTGCGGCTAACATTTTGTCAGTGTATGTTACTGAGTTGTCTATATGAATTTGTGTGTATGAAACTATAAAATACATTGTACTGTTTGTTCACAGAGATCAATTTAAAGTGTATCTTATCTTATCAACATTAGCACAGACCAAAAATAATAAAAGATATTTGTCAAAATGATAATAATGTGTAACCAGGTTAGAAAACTCACTCAATGCGAACATGCATTGGTTCAAAGGCATCTGCTCCACTCAAATCCATAAATCCAGACCCTTTGCCTCTCAGACTGACGTTACATCCTGTCTCAGTTGAGATATGTTGAAGAAACGATCCCTGAAATAAATTTTTAAAAGAAGAGAAATAAATATAACAGAGAATAAAAATCTGTTTCTTTTTTTCATTTGAGGTAAAAGAAGAAATCTCTTTTTAAGTCATTTATCTAAAAATAACATATGGCATTACAAAAGTTAACTCTTTGTTCAAAACTGTGAGCAGTTTGAAATTCCATCATAGAAGCAAAATGTCATGAAAAATAATAAAACCTGAAATTTTAAGTGATTGATATCTTAAATCAACCAAAAAAAAGTTAATTTAGACGCGTGATACCATAACTGCTGTCTTTATTTCAACAATAGTTAGTTTTTTTTAAACAAAATTTCTTTACCCCAGGGCCAAGCAGTTTGTTCTTTGTGTCAAAGTTTGGAGGTGCATGCTCAAGTCCAACATACAACTTTTCTTGCACAACTGTCACCTGGATCTTGAAATGTGTAAAGAAAAAAGTATGTATACCCATGTTATCAAAATAATGTAATATTATCATTGCGAACGGTTAAAACTAGTTCAGTAACCGCATATATATGTACACACATACACAAGAACTATCTAATTCTTGTTATCAAAAACAGACAACTGAAATAAAAAAGTTAAAGAATATAAACTAAAGATGGGACCTGAACTAATTTTTGTAATAATATATAACAAGTAATGAATCTTATTAACTACCAAGTTTCTACCAAGTCTTTACATTATGATTATGATCTACGAAGTTTCAACTCCTCACTTCTCTTACCGTGGCTGGGGGTGGGGGAGGGAGATGGAGTTGTGGTATCACTTGTTGCATCTGGGACAGCTGGGGCGGTGGTTGTTGGAGTTGTTGTAGACTCGGCAGCGACATGAGAGGAGGCGGTGGTTGGTGTTGGGGTTGAAGCTGAAGTTGAGGCTGCTGAGGTTGAGGTTGAAGCTGGGGTTGATGTTGAATTTGATGTTGGGGGGGTTGATGCTGATGTTGTTGCTGATGATGATGATGTTGAGGAGGTGGACCATTATTCTGGTTCTTAGCTCCAAACCGAGTGTTGAAATTGGGTCTTGTCGGGGAACGAAATCGCCCTCCTCCATGATGACTAAGGTTATTCATTTTGTCTCCTCCCATTGACTTGATGATTTCATTGATCTTCTGCACTGCAACTAAAGAGGTTCGAAAACAAAACACACAATATTAATATACAGTAGATTTACCTTAAACCGAAAGAAGCTAAACCGAAAAATACCATGAACCGAAAAAAAAATTGATAAATTGTGGCTACGAGTTTCTTCTTTGTCTTTGTATCGTTTCATACGATTAACCGAAATGCTTTTAAACCGAAATGATTTAGAAGGTCCCCAAAATTTCGGTTTAAGGTAAATCTACTGTAACAGCAAATTTGAAAAGAGGAGAAAAAAGACGTTTGTGAGAAGAGGGAATGTCGACACATTGAGATCATAATATAGTGCTTGCGAGATAACAAATAAGTGACAGAACCCAGGAGAGCCCTCCAACCGCCCATGAGAAAGAGAGAGAATGAAGGGGGAGTGAGGGAGAGAGAGAGACACACACACACACAGAGAAAAGAAGAAGAATTACGTATCATTTTCTGTACCAAGAGAAAAGAAGGATATTCATTTATCATTTTCTATTTCATGATCTTAAAGAACTGAAAGGATCACATACCATCCACAGATTCTTTCTTAGAAGCTTGAATGTTCAAATACAAGCAACGGTCTCTGAAGAGAAAATAAATATACATAAAATTAAAATGAAGGAATAGGTTACTTTCTTTGCATGATAATTAAGAGGATACATCCTATTTTCTTAGCTATACACACAATTTGAATGTATGCAAGAAGTTTTTCGGCACTTTATATATTATCCAAAATAACTAGTGTAACATTACAACTTCCAATTTAAAACTCAAAGATCATTCTTCAGACACATTTACAAAATAGGAAATGTATATAAATATTTCATAAAATTATACAATACACACTCTGTACATACATAGCATTCGCATCTCTAATAAATAAAATGGCAGCATATTAAACCAATCACCTCAGAATATTTCTGTAAACATTGTTGACAATATAAATGAGTGAATTATAACATAATTAGTTAAATCAACACTTGTCTTTCAGAAAAGAATACCTTGGATTCCTAGCCCTATCATCATCCGTCATATAGCGTCCTCTAGTCGTAACAGAAGCACCACTTGCTTTAGAGATCTGAAAAGTTTAGATTAAACACAAAGCAAATCAGGTTATTTAATCCTATACAATGTAGCAAAACGCATTCCTTTATACTTTGTGAATACATATCAGTGACATAGATTCAATTGGCGCACTTAGTAAGAAGGTTGAAAATATTATCACATCCTTCAAGGTTATGTTTAAACCACCTCATTCTATCTATAAAGTACAAAATTTCCCCACACACTAATATCGATTTGACATTGTCTGCTATAAGTCAAAGGACGCAGACTAGAATTACACATTTTAAGATTAGTTTGTATTGGTCCCGTCTTATTCACCATGGTTTGTAACATCTGCTCTTATCTAGGTAGGAAAAAACAATCTAAAGACTAGCTAGTTTGCAAATAAATATCAATTACATACTTGAAACTAAAAACTTCAGACAAGGGAAACAAATATGATACCTCTTCTTGTGTGGTTCCTCTTGTCAATGTGTTGCGGCAAGGCAGAGAAAGATAATTGATTTCAACTTCAGCAACCATAAGACTGTTTGGACCTCCAATCTGAAAATTAAAAAAAAAATGAATATACATATATTATATACATCAATTTGCTCAGAAATTATTTAGATCCTCTATCCTAAACTCCCAACAAACATCTTTTATTGAACATTCACTTTGGTTGAGATTATGGAGACATTCTAAATCATTAGGATTTAACTTTTCATAAATTTACTAATAGGCCTATTAATAATCTAACCATAGGCCTATACATTCTAGTTAACAGTTTTGGCAAATTCAACCTACCTTTTTAGTCACAACATTATGAATCCCTGAATGTAGCTGATTCGGCTTCAACATCCCTTTTGCAATCAACATTGCATTCACTTTTGCTGCTGCTTCAGCTGCTGCCTCCAAGCTGCTTTTGTCGTCATCTTCAGGGCCATTACCACTCAGCCCAATAAGTCCACTATCACTAATAAAAACAAGAAAATTAGAAAGTGAAAGCGTACAGAGTGTATTGAACAGTTTTGTAATAATGATAATAATTCATTCATATAGCGCCTTATATCCACTTAGAGTGCTCATTGGTGCTTTACAGTAACAGTTACAGAACTCTACATAATAGAACAGCAACATGTGTGTGTAAATCATTTTATAGCGCTTATCATGGTCTTCACCATGCTCTAAGATGTTTCCAAGTTGTATGGGTTAAAAGGTACCAAAAATTAACAATTAAATAATTGAATTTCCTAAAAAAAAGTAACGAAGTGACTATTTATCCGACCGGTCGGAGAAATAATGCTGAACCTTATTTCTCCGACCTGTTCTCGTTTGCGAGATTTTGGTCATCCGCGAGTGATAGTTGATTTTGTTTTCTCGACTAATGACAAGATGCTAAAATAACCCCATCCTAAACATTCTAGTCGAGAACTAGAAGTAGAATTAAACCCATAAATAACAGTAAATGTTGTTTGGAATTCCATTCTAAGAATCTTTCAAGTATTATGATATCTCAACAATATTTGTTGTTGATTGGTCTAATATCTTATTATTCTGTATGGCTCTGTGGTAAGACTTTGCGCTTACATGAGGATGTCATGGGTTTGATTCCCGTCTCCAGCCTCTTTTTTTTATTTTAAAAAAATTTGTATCCTGAGTTTTCATAAGAACACGCATTTAGATAGGTCGACGATAGATTGACATTTCAATTATTTTGGTGAAAAAATTAAATAAATATACCGATAGTCCAAGAAATAACTTCATCCTAATAGAAATAGGCTCAAATAACTCTCAACGAGTATAATAATAATAATAGGCCCTAATAGTAATTGAACTATACATAATCAAACTATTAAATAACCCCATAATAACCTCAGAGACTATTCTGGACTAAAATAGTCTCTGGGACTGACTGAACTTATTTTCAGACTGGTCGGAGAAATAATTTCTGAACTTATTTTCAGACTGGTCGGAGAAATAAGGTCGGCCAAAAAGTAAATTGTTAAAAACAGTATTTCACGATAGGTTAAAGTAATGTTATAATCTAGGTACACAGTGTCGATCGAGTCCCGTCCGACTTTGTATATCTAGTAGGTTTTTAAAATTATCACGGTACTTGCTAAGCTTCTAACTAGTTAGACATTTTTGGACAATTTCCGTTACTTTCTAACTGTTTCAATTCTCCATTGTTAGTTTAGAAATTTGTGTATCTTTCATGCGCTTGGTAAATTAACACAGATAAAAATAAATGTGTGCAGATAGTCGAAAATTATAGTTGATTGCGTTGGGTTGGTATGATCAGCTCAGTAAGTTGGCATTTCATTTCAGAAGAGGTTCCGAGTTTTATCAACATTCAATTCAGCATTCAAACCGTTCTAGAATCTAAACTTAGGTAATCTAAATACTTGGGCTGATTTGTCTATTGCAAATGTCAAACAAGTAAAAACAGTGATGCAAAGGCTACAAAACTATAATATAAATACATAATATGTCCCCAACACAACCTAGCAAATAAACAATAACAGTGAGATATTTGGCATTATCTGAACAATTCCTGATTCTCTTTGAAGACTTCACAAACGGATTTTACCACCCGTTCTAGATAGAAACTCAGATAAAGTTACCTGTGTCGATGATGATTTGATTTGCTATTAAAAGTCATTCTACTGAATAATTCCAAATGTTGTCACAACCTTGTTGTGTAAACAAAACAGCATTCCACTGTTCAATTGCAAGTCGATGCCTCCGCCATGTTTTTAGTGGATAGTGTGATACAATGATATCATCAAAGCCGTCGGTCGCGTCAGCCAGCCACCGTCAACGAGACGAGTGGTGGTGAGTCGAGGCTTTTATGGACTCATAACAAAATGTTGCCAGATTCTTTATAATTTTATGCCAAACAATGGTAGATACCCAAAATTAATGTCAAAAGATTCACAATTCAATCTAAGGGCATCTGTTCTTATTTTTAAGATGCGTAACTGCATGACTAATTAATTTATGGAAGTTACAAGATAAGATAAGATAAACTTTATTGATCCGTAAGAGGAAATTATAATGTGCAGCCATGCTGAATCAAGAATCAAAATATCCATATTACTAATTAGCAGAAATTATTTCTGCTATTAGTATTACTATTAGAATATTGAACAATGTATTCTAGATATGTGTATACTGTATCAGTTGTATTGATGTGTCTGGATCTGATATTATTATGTAATAATAATAATGATAATAATAATAATAATGGATAGCATTTATATAGCGCTTTTCCACGGTCATCACCATGCTCA